>PVJI01006310.1:0-87690 GCA_004026765.1 Micronycteris hirsuta | reverse complement strand
GTGGTGATGGTGGTGGTGGTGATGGTTGTGATGATGGTGGTGGTGGTGGTGATGATGGTAGTAGTGGTGTTGGTGGTGGTGATGGTGGTGATAGTGGTAGGTGGTGGTAGTGATCATGGTGGTGGTGGTGGTAGGTGGTGGTATTGTGAGAGTTTTAAAGCTACTCTCAAAAATGTGTATGATTGAAGTTGACTTCAAACATCACCAGAGATTACTAATTCTACTGAAGACTTCAGAGATCCTCATCTCTTTTTTCTCAGGTAAAGGATTCCTGTGCAGGCTCCAGTGTGGCTGTCCAATATTTTCTGTGTAGCCCTCCCAAATAAAAAAAGAGTAGTAGGTAAAACAAATCTATAGTTAGAGAACAGACTGATATGGCTTTAGATTCTGACTCTACCCTTTACCATTTGCTACGCTCTGAAAAGGCTACTAAAGCTCTGAGCCTTACTTTCTTCATCTATGAAACGAGAACAAGGAAACCTGTATTGTGGAATTATTGGAATTATTAAGAGGATAATAACATTGTTTACAAGGTCTGGCGTAGTGCTTGTCACATTCTCGGTGCTCTGTAAACACCGCTCACCTGCCCTCAGACTTGCTCACCTGGAGAGAGGTGGATGAAGTTCTACGGGGTTCCCTAAAGACCTTTCACCTCCCGAATTCATCCCTGATTTTCCGAATGACTTTGAGCCACAAACCCACCCTTTCTGAGCCTTGGTTTCCCAGCCTCGAATGTTAGAGTAGCCAGTTGTTTTTTTCCCTAACTTAATTATACCCTCACAGAAAGTGCCTCATGGTGCATGTAACTAAATTAAAACATTAATTAAAATAAAACATGAGCTCAGCAACAATGAAATGGGAGAAGAAATATATAATAAAGTAATACATAGAGCATTCTTATATACATAGAGCATAGCCAGCCTTGGTCTCAAAGCCCTCGGGATTCAAGAATGGCTTGAAGGCTGATGACCAGGCACTTGTTCCCACATCATGTAAGATACCTACATGGCCACAAACTTCCAAATGGTATTCTCCTGGAATCGGGGTTTTGAAATGTTAGCAAAATTCAGCTTGTGTCCACTTCCTCATTCGAACAAAGGCATTTGGTTAAATATAGCTAGACGTTGAGATTCAGACTAATTCCTTCCTCTATCAAACAAGTTTTGTGTTTTTTTTAATGTGTTGCTCTATGTCAGTCCCTGTGCCAGGCTGTGGGGTCACAGAAGTGACAATACGGCCCCTTTTCCAAGGGAGCTCAGAGTCCAGTGGTCAGGCAGTGATGCCAGGGTGAAGCAGAGGCCCAGGATGCCCAGTGGTCTTGGTCCTACTCAGCTAGCTCCTCACTGTTCCCAGAAAACCTCTTGCACTCTTCCCTTACACTCTGCTTGGGTCGTTTCCTCTGCAGGATTGCCTTTCACCTAACCAAACCCTCCTCAAAGCTCAGAGCTCTGCTCAGAACCACCTGAGAGGGTCCTGAGGCTGCCTTGACCAGCTCACCCCAGCCTACTGCTCCCTCCCCCAAACTTCTTCCCTCCCAACAGACCGTGCCATTTCCTGAACATAACACTTACTGCCTACACGTTGATACATGTGCTTTTATAAGGGCACATTATAAGAAGGGGACCTCTCGGGACAAAAATGGGACCTGAGAGACGGTCTGGTCCACTGCCTTTATTTCACAAATGTAGGGCTTGAGAGCCCCAGGGGAGAACAGACAAGCCCACAGTGACCTGTGAAATGAAGCAGAGCCCCTTGACTCCCTGGCCATGCTCTTTCTGCTCCTACTACCAAGGTGCCCCCACCCCTCACTGGTTATGTTGTTCCTTCAGGTTTCTGGGTAACAGAAAGAGAGGCTGGACTGGCTGGCAGGATGTAGAGATAGATGTGAGTGGCCAGTATCACTTCAGGAGCAAGCTGTGACCCTCCCAGCCCAACTCAATGCCACCTGTATAGTAATCATCACCTCCTGCAGGAAGCCTTCCTGATTAGTCCAGCCTATCCTAAGCTCCTCTCTATTACATGGTCTGTTACATGGTTCAGCAGCTCTTAGAGGAGAGGGGCTGACAGAGTGAGTCTTACATTCTGGGCTGGCAAACTTAGCATATCCCAAGAGAATTTATTCTCCCTGAACCAATTTCCGCTACACTGGTGATAAAAAGGGTCTTTGAGCAAAAACTGGATTTCATTTCTGTTTATTAGTTCTCTGATCTAAAAGCTATAGCAGGAGTGTCCAAACTTGTGGCATCTCTGGGCCACACTGGAAGAAGAGTTGTCTTGGGCCACACTTTAAATACACTGTGACATGTAATCACAAAAAAATCTTGTAGTGTTTTAAGTAAATTTATGATTTTGTGTTGGGCTGCATTCATAGCCATCCTAGGGCGCGTGTGGCCCATGGGCCACAAGTTGGACACCCCTGCAAAGAAAGAGCAGTCAGCTTGGAGCTTCGTTTTGAGTCCCAGTTTTGTACTTCTTTCCTGAGCCTCTCTCAGCTTGGCTCAAACCTCGCCTTCCATGGCTTTCGTTTCCTCCCATCACCATAATGGCCAGACCCACGGCAAGTGTCTGGGACACTCTTGGGAGAAGTTGGAGGATCAAGGCTGCCAATGTGACACGTGCTCCCATTGCCAGCCCCAGGTCTCCTTCTATCTTGTGGCCCCTTTGGAGGACATGTCAAGAATCCACCTGTGAGTATTGAACAAAGGTCCATATGCAGGCTTCCATTCACATCTTGGCCTCAAATAAATGTAGGGAGCTACTCTGAGATTGACACTTAGGCAGTGGGGGTTCTTTGATTTGCATAGCACTCTCTGATTCTGAATTACTCAAATCGTAGTGTGGAGTCAACCAACACACTCCTATTCATACAGCAATGCCCTCTGGTAGACCTCCGTTGGCTTTCCTCTTAGAACATCCTGCCTTTACCCTCAATGATATTGAAGGTCAACATAGCTTGGTCTGACTATTTCTTGTGCCCTCCTAGCTGAGCAGACAGGACAGAGCTGAGAAATAGTGTGAGGTTTAGCATCAAGCAGGTCTGAATTCCAGCCACCATTCTGTCCTTTACTAGTTGTGAGATGTGGGACAAATATCCCAACACATCTTGGCCTCAATTTCCATATCAGTAAAATAGATATAATAATAGTACCTGTTCCATAAGCTTTCGTGAAGATTAAAGAAGAAAATCTGTGTGAAATACTTAGTAGAGTGTCTAGCATGTAGTAAGTAATAAGTATTAGCTATAAGAACTGACGATATTGCCATCATTATCTATATCATTATTAATAGTAATAATAGTAGTATTAATAATTCTTTTTAATTCAGTGTACATGACTGAATTAAATGTCAGAGTGCTTCCAGCATAAATCCCCACCAAATCCTGGGTGTTCTTTCAATGTAATCCTCACCTATCCAGTCTTCCACAGTTATGGAGCAATTACTAGAGTTCACGTGAGATTTAAATCTCATTAAACAACACTTATTAAGCACTTACAGTATGCCAAGTTCTGTGGTAGACACCTACAAAGATACATAAGCTAGCCTCTGACCACAGTCTACTGGAAAACATACAAGGACACAGCTCTGAGTGGCAGATTCTCATAGGGATAGTCAAACATACTTCACAATGGCATAATGTCCAACATCGCCTCCCCCAGAAAGCCTTCCCAGATTACCTCAGCATCCTGAATTCTGTCCTATGAATAGTCTCCTCTCCCCACTGTCTCATGACTCAAGAGCTCTTTGATGAGAAGAAATGACTATTCCATACCCCCCTCTATGCATTCAGCTCTGCTGATCTCAAACAGTTACCCCAACGGAAACAATACAGATTCTGTTCTTTAGTTCCCT
Source organism: Micronycteris hirsuta (assembly GCA_004026765.1). Lineage (NCBI taxonomy): Eukaryota > Metazoa > Chordata > Mammalia > Chiroptera > Phyllostomidae > Micronycteris > Micronycteris hirsuta. Next base: position 83,841 of record PVJI01006310.1, on the reverse strand, counting down.
GACTTCATAACGTAAAAGGAACAGTTGTTGACCAGGAGGTCACCAGCTTTGTTTAATCTCACTTTTGAAGACTCAGATGAGATTCTTCCCTTCCTGACCCTAAGAGTCCTCATCTACAGAACGGGCTGCCTCCTGGGGCTGCGGTGATGATTAGACAATGTGAGTCAGTGTGGCTGGTGCGTAGCGGGCCTTTCCACCAGGCACTCCCACTCTTTCCTGGTCCTTCTCTCCAGAAAACCATGGACTGGTCACACATCCCTGCAGAGCCTGAACCCAGCAGCACCGGGCAAGTCTCACACAATTACAATTTCATTACCTTACCAAGTACAGTACAGTACATTTACTAATATAATTACACTGCAATTCTCGAAGCCAATGAGCAATGTGCATTTATGAAGTAGTGTCCTCTATAGTTAAGGCCACTTGCCTCTTCTAATTCGCAGGGTCACCATCTCCCCTTCGAGGACTTCCTGCCACTCAGAGGAATAGCTCAAGTTTCTCAGGAAAAATATGAGGTAGGGATTGAGGGGCTGCTCTTTTTTTTCCTGTCTAACTATTCCAGACATTCTGATGGCAGACAGAGGAGAGTGGAGGGACAGTCAGAACACCCCTTGAGATACACGCACATGACTTTCTGATGCCATCACCTTGCACACACTCCTCACCTGGGCAAATGTCTTCTCTACACCCTTTAAGAGACCTCAGACCCCGACCCACGGTATGAAACCTGAAGCAAACACAAAGGTGGTCCTGCCCGGAGTCGTTCCCTAGCGCGGCGGGAACAGGACTGAAGCCCCAGCATGGCTCTCATTTGGCCACGCTGTCAACACCTTCATTCATGTCATTACCGTGTCATGCAAAGCACCTCTCAACTTCTCCAGCATTTCTCGTGTGTTCTCTCACACCGGCTCAGTGAGGTGAGGACTCCTCCCACTTCTCCAGGAAGGAGCAGATGCTTGAAGAGATGAACTGACTGGCCCAAGCATACGCAACGAGGAAGTTAGTGCCCATGGGACGGGTGGTTGGGATTCGAACCGCGTCTCCTGGGAAGCCTGTCCCCTCTGTGGCAGGAAATGGAAAAAACCTGGGCTTCTCTAGCTCTGAGTCTTTCTAGGGGGGCTTCTGTTTCCAGCTCTGACACTTCCTAACTGGGGGACCTTTTGCAGGTCACTTAACTGGCTCCCCTTTGGTTATCACTCAGAGAATCTTTCATAACCCCCAAATCATCAGTATAAGTGTCCTGTTGTGCATATCTGTTTATTTTCTGGCTTTTGAATTTCAGGCCGTACGCTTCATAATCACACAGATTTTGTTCACCAATATATCCTTAGTACCCAGCAGAGTGCTAGACCTATAAAGGTGTTTAATGAGAATTTATCAAACACTGAATGAATAAATAAAGGACCAAATAAAGAGCCCTCATTAGCTGTGTGATATCCCGAAACATACTCTCTGCTCCTGTTTCCCTCTGACGAAATGGCAATTATTCTATCTACTCTGCGAGGCTGTAGGGAGAATTAGAGATAAGGTCTATAAAGCACTTAGCTAACTACCTGATGACATGGTAGGTGCTTAATAAATAGGGCAATCGTCATTATTATTTAACGAACACTTCAAGGCAAAGTCTCTACCCCACACACGGCTTGCCACCTCTGCTCTCAAGGAAACGGGGGCTTCAGAAGCAGCCTTCGTGGGATGTTTGGTGGGCATGTCAATGACATTTTCACACACAGAATAAAAGTCCATTCGTGCCATGCCCTGCATATTGGGAGCTGAGCCGGTCATACGTTCTCAGCCACGGTGCTCACCAATGCCAGCGTGACCACTAGTTGTGCTCAAGCCCCACTCCTGGGTCCCCAGCACCAGTAGCAGACAGTACAGTTAGAACTCACTTCCACTGAGGGGCTTGGATTGAGAAAAGAATGCCAGTGTTCCTTAAAGTCCGAACGATCTCAGGGAGCACTGTCCTGGGAGACAGGAGCCCGGGCCACAGCTCCCAGTGTGCTCAGCGCTGCTGGGTAAACCACTTCCGCTTTGGGAACTCGGTCTGCCCATCTGTGAACCACAGATGATGATGCCCATCTCATTTGATTGACGCGAACAACATTAATCACAGTGAGGAGTAACGGAGGGTTTGTTACACATTACAAACAGGGCTAAGTGTTTGCTCTCATCACCACATCTTCCCACCAACTCTTTCTATATCAGGTTATTATCAACCCCTTATTCAAATAAAAAATGGAGATCCAGAGAGGTTAAGAAACATGTCTGAGGTAGCCCAGCAGGTTAAGTGGCAGAACAAGGATTAACACCCAGGATCTTAACCATCAGGTTATCCTGCCTCCTGATCAAGATGGGGTGAGACAAGGTTAGCCCCCAAAGGACAGGTGGCCCTGTTGTTCTGTGATGTTTGTTCCAACTCCACCACTAACTTGGGCATTTCGTATTTGGAGCCTCAGGTGCCCCCATCTGTGAAACTGGGATTTTGAAATAGGTGATATCCAGTGCATTTTCCATCTGCACATCCTAGACTAAGATGTCAGAGGCGTAGGTCCATTGTCAGACATGGAAGACTCAATCTAACTCCCTTAAGCCCCAGTTGAAGGCAGTACAGTGCAATGTACTAGGTATGAGAGAAAGTCAGATAGGCCTGGGTTAGAATCCCAGCCCTGGCCTCTTCCTTCTCCACTTGTGCCTCAGTCCTCCCACCTGTGAGGCAGAGATCATACATCTAACCTTGAAGTCCTCACCCTAGCCTACCAAGTCCTATGACCCACTACCCACCTCGCCTCCTCCCAGGTTTACTCTCACCCACGCTGTTCCATTCACACCCTCCTGCCTCAGGGCCTTTCCACCTGCTCCTCTCTATTTCTGGGAAAATGCCCTCCAGATAGCAATTTGCTCCCTCCCTTATCTTCTCTCCAAACCTTGGTTCGAATGTCACCTTCTTTCAGGGCCTTACTTGACCACCCACCACAGCCTGCCACACCCTCCCCGCCCCTGCTGTATTTTTCTCCGTCAGCCTGATCACCACCTACCACACTATATAGCATCTGTCTCTTCCCACTAAAATGTTGGCTTCAGCCCTGGCTGGTGTAGCTCAGTGGATTGAGCACGGGCTGCATACCAAAAGGTCGCCAGTTGGATTCCCAGTCAGGGCACATGCCTGGGTTGCAGGCCAGGTCCCCAGTAGGGGCCATGTGAGAGGCAACCATACATTGATGTGTCTCTCCCTCTCTTTCTCCCTCCCTTCCCTTCTGTCTGAAAATAAATAAATGAAATCTTAAAAAAAAATGTTGGCTTCATGAGAGCAGCTATCTTTGTTTCACTGTTGTATCCCCAAACACCTAGAATAGCTTCCGACGCATATTGCATGCTCACTGAAGACTTGTTGAATAAACAAAGGAGTGGGCAGTATTATTCAAGGAATCAATATCCTTTCCTTTTCTTCCTCTCCTCCATAATAACACCTGCCATGAATGGAACACTTACTGAGAGCCCAACCCTGTGCTAAGCGTTCTGCTGACCGTGTTGGCCTGTGACGTCACCCCCAATACCCGTAGCTTCAGACTACTTGATCTCCTAGTAATCAGAGGTACCCTCTCTCGGCCGGTCATGTTTCATATCCCTGGTTCTCCCCAAACCAGTCTCTCAGATGTGTTCAAGGGACCTGTGAATCTTTTAATTAAAACAGCCTGCTATGATGAATCTGTTATTATAGAGCCTTACCTATGTAAAACATTAATAATACAAATTTCATTTGTTTATGTCAGTGCCAAGCATTAATTTTTAATAGCAAAATGTATGAGTTATGAAAGGCATTAATGCAAACCAAATCACAGCTGAGGATGAAAAGGAAATCTATTTTTTAGGGTAAGCTGTGGTGATGAAATATCATTGTGGCTTCCAAGCCAGAGGAAGGGAAAAAAAAATATTTCTTCACCCTTCAGCAGTAATTAAAAAAAAAATAAAAAGACCCAGATACCCAGATGAAGAAAAAACCTGCTCATCACATTAACAACGGTTCTAAATTAGAGCAGAGAGCTGTCTCTATTATCTTGTTGGATCTCTGGTAGCAGTTTCAAAGCAAGAAGTTTGGGCAAAATTGTCCTAATTAACTAGCTGCCCAGTCACATTAATAATTCTAGGATAAAATATTAGCAATAATTTGTTACATTTACACAGCACAATGGAGTTTGCAAAGTGCTTTCATCCATTATGTCAACTGATCCCTGCTACTCTGCAAGAATGGAAAACGTATGCCCATTTCACAGATGAGCTCACTGAGGCTCAAATATATTTGGTGACAGGGCTGAGACTGCAGTAACTGTTTAGTGAACAAATGAAGGAAAGTGGGAAAGAAACAGCAAGGGAGAGGAAAGGGAGGGAGGGTGGAAGGAAGAAATTTAAAAAATAAACAGACCAGAATCTTAATCATCAAAAGAAGACTTTTAATACCAAAGTAACTGGCAGTCGTGGAAATCAGCCCAAGCTGTCCCTACGAGAGCCCTTCACTCAGCACGGAACGGGGGTGGGGTGCCACAGGCACAGCTGTTGGCAGTTTCGAGGGGGAAATTCAAGCATTTCATGTTTATATCCCAACCAGTTAAGACTCTTCATTATTAGTAAATAATGAGAGGATTGACTCAGCTGATCTTTTCTACTTCTCTAATTCTGAGATTACATGATTTATTCATTCACTCAACGTGCACATGAGAAGCACTTAGAAACAGGGAGCTGTGCTAACCTGTGCAGCCACAAAAAGAAGAGGTATTCTGTCCTTCCTCCAGCAGGTTCCCGCCCACGGGGAAGATAGGGGCTCCACAAAGCCATGGAGGTATGCATAGGGTCCAATGGGAGCAAGGGACATGGGGTGGGGTCCAAGGGGGGCAGACTTGAACAGATATTGAAAAAGGCGAACCGAGTCTCGTTTGAGGAAAGGGACGTGATGGTCAAGAAGCAAGGAGAGAATATTCCGGCCAGGAAAAGAGCTGCGCTCTGGCGCGGAAAGATGGCCAATACCTAGAGGACCTGGGAAGAGGTCAAGGTGGGTAGAGCAGGAGTGGGCAGGTGGGGGCTGAGGGAAATGATCCCCCAGAGCAAAGTGGGGAAGCAGGCCAAGGAGCTAGGTCCTAATGCTCTGAGAACTCCACATGGCCTCCTCCCTCTCTTGGCACCAAACCAACCCTTGCATTCTTCTCGCTCTTTTTCTTTCTTGGTCCTTTTTCACTTCTTTCCTTGATACCCTCCCACAGCCCAATTCCTATTCACCTTGTGTCCATAGTTATCAATAACCTTCCGCCACAGCTGATTCTTCTGCAGGATGTGGCACTTAGATCACAAGTGCAGAAGAGAAGGGGTGTACTCATTTCCCAGGCTGCCGTAACAAATTACAACAGAAATGTATTTTCTCCCAGCCCTGAAGTCTGAAGGTCTGAAATCAAGATGTCAGCAGAGCCACGCTCCCTCCCAAGGCACTGGGAAGAACCAGTCTTTGGATCTTCCTAGCTTCTGGGGGCATCTGGCCATCCTTGGCATGTAGCTGCATCCCTCCAGTCCCTGCCTCTGTCTTTTCAGGGGGCCTCTTCTCTGTGTGTGCCTGCGTCCTCTCCTCTTCTTATAAGGACACCAGTCATTGAATGCAGGGCCCCACCCAAAGCCAGTGTAATCTCATCTCAAGTTCATTCATTCCATCTGCAAAGATCTGATTTCTAAATAAGATCACATTCGAGGTTCCAGGTAGACAGAAATGGGGGTGTGGGGCACTTTCAACTTAGTTCAAGAAGCAAGATTCTCTAGAGAAGTGCAATACAAAGGAATCAGACAGTTGCACTACAAAGATTAAGATCTTGCTGAAATTTGTCCAGGACCTAATAACACCAAAATACAGGGTCTGGCACAAATAACACCCCCATTTTATTACAAAATCATAGGCATGTAATTCTGTTAACATAATATCACACTCAAGCACACCACATGACATTTTAGATGAAATGTTCAAATTAAAACGATAAATTTATTACACCTCTATTATTACCCTACCGACCACACTCAAGCAGGCTTTACTTCTCCTGGACCCTGTAGATTCTCCTACCCGACCTTGAGTGCCCTCACCACAGGTTATTATCTGTGAACTTCACTACAGGAAGTGCAGGTGCAGGAAATGCATGGGTAGTGGGAAAGACAATCTTCACTGTTACAGGTGGTCAAGGCAACAGGCCCAGAAAGAAGTGAGTGGGACTTCTGCAAGGGATCTAGAAGTTGGGTCCCCTGACTCCAGATTGGGGCTCTTTCTACTTCACCACTCTGCCGCAGGGACACCGGTGTGTGTGTTTCCACATGGCTAAACAACGGGCCCCCGAGGGGACAGAGCCAATGACCGAAAGAGAAAGAGGCAGGCGGGATTCTGTATCTCTGTGCGGCAGATGCCCAAGGTCTGGGGCGGGCGTCCCTAGCTAGGGGCAGAGCTGAGCGCTGGCCCTGGCCACGAAACACCAAGTTCTGCTCAGTTTTCAGACTGTCCTGCCTCCTATCGTGGAGCCTGGCAGGGAGTCGTGCCCATGCTCCTGAGTTGGAAAGAGGAAGAGGGTCTCCGATGGCACTTTTAAAACCTTTTCTAGTCGAGATGGGCTGATCTTCGTCCTTGCCTGGTGGTTAAAGGAGGGAAGCCGGGGGGCTTCCAGGGCTGGAGAATGTTGAAGGTGCTCTTCGTACCACCTCGTGGCGGCCTCAGGGTAGCCCAGGCCAATGGAGATAACGACAGCTCTGGGGCTCAGCTCAGATCAGATCCTTTCGTGTGAGTGTTCACGTGGTCCCAAAAAGATGAGAGAGAGAGAGAGAGAAACACACAGAGAGAGAAAGAGAGAGGGAGAGAGAGCTGCCTGGTGCCTGGAAGGGGCACTCACTCGGGATGCACTAACTGGCCTGCCTGGGATTGAACCCTAAACCTGCAATTTCCTGCTGTGTAATCTCCAGCAGTGCCCACTCCTATCAGCCTCAGTGTCCTTACCTGTGACGAGGATGCTCCCCACGCGTCCGTAAGGTTTGGATGAGATCATGTGTCTTTAGAATGTATTTACACATCTGCCTTGTTCCAGAAAGGATTTGCAGCACCTATGAGATACTGTAAACACAGCACTTTGCACACTGCTTAGCATGTAATAGGTCCTCAATCAACATTAGCCTTCCTTCCTAAGGAAAACCTCAGCAATTCCGTATAATTCAGTGAGAAGGGAATGCAGTGGGCAAAATGAATTAGGGAAATGTAGATATTTTTAGAGAAAAGTAGTCTTAATAAGTAGATCACCTATTCTTCCAATAAAAAAATAACTCTGGAAACTGGGTGGCAATACGAAAAATGTTCTGATATGAGTAAAAAGGCAGTGAAAATAAAATAAGATAAATTTTTAAAGGGAAGAGATGCAGTGAATAACAAATACTTCATTTGCATGAGGCTTTATGCAATACGTTGATCTAACAAGATAGAGAAATTTTTACATCCCCCTCTCCCACCCCCTCCAGAATTCCTTTGGGTAAGGGAGTAGCATTTGTTTGGGTAAGTAATTGGGGAAGAAGTAAGATAAATGTGGAAGCTGCACCTTCCCACAAGCCCCCACATCTTGGTCAAGTCACTAACTTACACACAGTTGCGGTGGTGGACATGGAGGGAAGAGAGTGGACTTTGTGCTCAGACTAATGCAAAGAGTAAAGAAAAATAACATATACAAACACAGAATCATGGAACAGAGCAAAGCCAGGGAGCTGCAGGATGGAAACATTCAGAAGTTATAAGAAGAGCCCTGGCTGGGTAGCTCAGTTGGTTAGAACAGCAGCCCAATACACCAAGGTTGTAGGTTCGATTCCTGGTCTGGGCACATACAAGAATCAACCAATGAATGCATGGATGAGTGGAACAACAAACCCTGTTCCTCTCTCTCTCTAAAATCAATAACTTTTTTTTAAGTTGTAGGAAGAGTTCAAACACTTTGAGGAACTGAGTCAAAGAATCAGAGAAATCGGTAGCCTCTGTTGACATCTGTGTTGACACCCATGTTACATTTTTATACATGAACAAAGAAGTAAAGAAAAAATGAAAACAGGTGATACAGTAAGATGAAAAAATTGGTGTTGCTATTCTAAAACATTTTCCAATTATAAGGCCATACATGGGCACTGTGAAAAATTTTAAATATATGGAAAATATAAGGAAGAGAAACCACTGTTAATACTTTGGTGTGTTGTTACATGAGTCTTCCTCCCAGGTACATGCGTGCTGGCTTGCACACTTGCACATGCACACACACTCTTGAATGCATAAGGTCATATACATGAGATTTTCTGCCTTCCACTTTTTCTGCTCAACCACATAACATGAGCATTTCACATGACATTAAATTTCTTCTTTTCACTTTTAATGGCTGTATAGCATTCCATACTATGAGAGGGCATAATTTAAGCAGTTTCTTGATTTTGGACTTCATTGTTCCAGATAATGCCCCAATGCATATTATTATACCTACTCATATACATGGCTACTTCTTCAGGATCGATTTCTAGAAATAGAACTGCTGGGCCAAAATACATATATACATACATATATATATATATATGTACATATACATACATATATATATATACATACATATACACAAAATACATATATATTTAAAATACATATATATTTATTTGGCCAAATTTCCTTCCACATATATTGTACATATTTTATCCACCACCAACCCTGCCTGAAAATGCCCATTTCCTCCACATGCTCACGTCACCCCAGGAATAACCTTTCATCCCTGCCAATTAATGAGTGAAAAGAGTGTATCAGAATTGTTTTAATTTTTGTTTCTTTGCTCACCAGTGAGATTATTTTCATCTTGTTCATAAAGTATTGGACTTTATATTCCATTGTTTATGAATTACATATTCATGTCTTTTGCTGATTTTCTTATTGGAACTTATTTTTCTTCCTTGTGCATTTTAACCATTTGTCTGCTATATATGTTGTAAGTATTTCCTTGCTTTATATTTAGCTTTTTAATTTGTTTATGGAGTTTTAGAAGCATAATAGCTTTTATTTTATTTTGTTAAATCTATCAATATTTTCCTGTATTACATATAATTAATATTTAGAAAGGATTCCCCATTCTACAATTGTGTAAATATTTGTTTATTATTTTTTAACCAAAATATGCTTGCTTTCTTTTTTTTGCTGTTTTTCCCCTCAGCCTACCTGTGTAATCTATATGAACTAGTGATCTAAATCCATGTATTTCAGTCAGTCATTCCAACACCATTAATTGACGGATCTAGTCTTTCCATTAATGTTACATGCTACCTCTACTGTGGGTGGTATTTCGTGAGCCTGTACATGGCTGAGAGGACTTTCTGTTGACTATATTTGACTGGGTATAAAAATCTTGAATCATAAAGTTTTCTATCAAAATTTTATAAAATTTGCTACATCATCGTCTAACATCTCATTTTGCTTTCCATATTTTTTCTATCTTCTAAAAAATTTATAGGAGTTATTTGTTTTATGAAGGTTTAGAAAAATTTGCCTAACCACCTAAGATTTCGCTTTTTTGGCAGGTAGTTCTTTGAGATCCTCTCATCCCAAAGCTCTCTCATATTTATTGGTATATTATGTCATGTCTACTTAGGCCACTTTTATCTTTTCTGGAAAATCATTCAGTTTACCTAGATTTTCAAATTTCTTAAAAAGAAGTTTTACACAGTACGGAGTCATACCTTGGTACTCGTCAGCTTCGCAACTCATCACATTTTGACGAGAAAAAAGTGTTTCAGCCCTTGGTGCTTGCTCGCCACATGGTGCCCCTCTCTCTAGATGAAACAGAGGTCACGTGTCAGTCTCACTGAAGCTCGGGAACAGTTTGGTAGCCGTTGGTTTTGGCACTCATCACATGTTCTGAAGCGAATTAACAGCAAGTACCGAGGTTTCATTCTATTTTATTTTGGTTTCCACTTTATCAGAGTTTAGATTCCCTTTCTTCTATATCCAATGTCAAGTGCCTATGTCTTGTCCCTTTTTTAATTGTTAAAATTATCAAAGATTATTTAGTATTTTTTAAAATTAATTTTTAGGTTTATTTATCAATTTGGCCACTCTTTTCTAATGTTTTAATTTCAGTTAAAACATTAACAGAATGTATTCTGTTCTTCTTTCTACTTATTTTGGACTAATTCTATGGCCCTCTCCCTCACATTTCGGGTTGAATGCCTAGTTCATTTTTTTTCTCTTTCCTGCCCGATAAGAAAGTGGTTCAAGGCTATGAATATTCCCTTGGGTAAATCCTTGGCGATATTCCGTCAGTGTTGATATGTTGTATTCTCATTGTTAGTGCATTCTCCACAGTCTATAATTATAGTTTGTTTTGATTCAGTGGTTGACTAAAGAGTAATTGAAATTCCTTCTTATCTCATCCAACATCCTTCTCAGCTCAACTTGCTTCCTTTGGCTTTCTGATTTTTTTTCCAAGCAGACCGTATTTTCTTAATGTCTTCAAATGAAGCACTTTTTGATAAGATTTTTAATAGCTTTTTTCTTCCCAATTGTTTGTCTTCAAGAAATTCAGTCTATCTGAACCCTATAAAAATATACAACGTAAGAAATATATGGGCCCTCTCTCTGTGTCCTGGATGATGACTAAACCCCTCTTCAGTCTTCTTCAGGAGGACGGGCAGAAGCATGTAGCCCATAGTCCCGTTCTCAGCTTGACGGGGGAGCTTCCTCTCTTACACCGAGGATTTGTTCTCCAACCAGGTAAGACACGTGGAAGAACTGAAATTCCCAGCCTACAGCTCCTCCTGTGTGTGTCCTGAACTCCATGGTTTGGAATATGGCACTCTTAGCGTGCACACTCACATTTTCTGTTAAAAACTCAGGTGACTGTCCCCAGTTGAATGCAGACACAGGAGGAGGAGGGAAGCAGGAGGGCAGTAGTAGTCAGGGGAGGGAGTGAAGGGCGGGGAAGGATGGCTGCTGAATAGTCTGACTTCCAGGGTCCCAGGGTCCCTGCGTCTCAGCGACAAAGAGGCAGCATAAAACCCCGTTTTACTTTTCTTCAAGCAGTCTGTTTCATAAAACAAGTAAGGCCAAAAAAAAAAAAAAAAACAGTCAGCAGCTTTCTCTTAGTCCAACTCCATCTGCTTTAGAGTTAGTGGAAATCCCTCGATTCTGAATTAGGCTGGTGACCAATCTAGTTTGGGGTGATTTTTCTGAGCCTTTATCTCACATTTCCACAGGTATTTAGTGAAGAATTTAAAATAGCTGTATCCAGGGCTTGAGAGCCAGATGCCATTTAATGAGCACTTTTTATGCATTGTTATAATTTTGTTTTACGTGATAAATTCCAATCTCGCTGCCACCTAAATTCAGTCCCACCCTTTCTTGCTGGGAGTGTTGTGAACACTCTCTCTTCTCTGTGTCCAGTCCATTCTTCACCGCAATCACCAAGAGCAATCTTTCTACAGCCAAATCTAGGCAGCTGGTCCAATCCAAACTTTCATCTGAGCCATCTGAACACTCACTGAGCACCCTCTTGGTATAATAATAACTGCCAGTTCCTCTGGCTGTGGGGACAAGGAAGCCACCCAATGCTTTCTTCTTGGGACACCAGGTCATGCAGTTTATCTGAGAACACACAAGACAAAAGAAGTTGGTCTGCACCTTCTTCAGTTCATCCCCTCGAGAATAATATTGTCAGGATGAGTTACATAATTTGGGGTGCCCACTGCAAAATTAAAGCACAGGTCCCTTTGTTGAAAAATTATTAAGAATTTGAAGGTGGCATTCACCCAAGGGTGGGGCCCCTCTGAGGGCAGGGCTCTGAGGGACCCCCCAGGCTGCACACCCAGGAAGCCCGCTGGTATTGTGCTAACAATCAGTTATCAGATGGCTGGAGCTGGAAAAGTTGAAAGAGATCATTGAAATCAAATCTAATCTCTTCACTACTCACTCGGGGAGTTGGGTCTGAAGCTTAGACAGGACAAGATCTTGACCAAAAGCAAGTGAGAGACTGGGTTTCTTGTCTTCAGATTAGGGGCACTTCTCTCTCCCATGCTGCCCACGAAGCTATCTGTCAGTCATTCAGCTGCACAGATACAGATGAGAGGCCCAGGACATGCCAAGCCCTGGGATCCAACATTGATCTCCATTTTCTCATAGCACACAGGCGGTGTGGTTTAGGGGGAAGGTATCCCATATTTGGAGCCCTTATCCCACTGAAAACCTGCATGTAATATGATCAGGTAGATTGTTCTCTCTGGGCTGTAGCTCCCTCTTTTGCAATAGGAAGGCATTGAGCCAACTGGTCTTGAAGGTCCCTTCCAGACCCAAATTATGTGGCAACTACAGGGAGGAAAGTATCCCCACAGGGACACCAAGGGAACTCCCACCCACCCAGGATGTAACTCTGGGCCAAGCAGTCCTTGGATGAAATTAAACTTTGCTTTCAACCGAATTTTCCAGTTTTTCAGCCAAAAATAAATAATAATAAGTATCACAACTACACGCTGTTCCAAGCCAACCTGCCCTTAAACAGATAATCGGATTTGCATAAATTGGTTGCTGCTGAGGTTTAAGTAATTCATCAACATGGCAGGCGCTTTTTAATAGCCACACAGAACTGCCAGATTTCAAAACAGGATCAATGGCAGCCCATGTTCCAGGGATGTGAGCTGCATTCTCAGGATGGCCAGGGCTACTGGGAGAGGTCTGGAAACAGGACTCTCTGCTTCCTGCTTCTACATGGATTCAGACAAAGTCTGTGCTTTCCTTAGCCCATGGTACTAATGTATTCAGCAAAGCTTGTTCACAGAGTTAAAGTGAAGGGAAACACCTGAATCCTTTTGAAAAACACAAACTATCCAGAGACATCTCAGGTTCTACCAGACTCAGAGGAAATGAGAGGGGCAAAGCTATGTGGAGAAGATCAGAGTAATGAGAATCAATGTCACTGCCTTCAAATCTCCGAAGGGCTGTCACGGCCTAGAGAACAGAATGGTTTTGGAAAGGCCCCAAAGTTGGGGCCAATGGGAACCCCTGAGAAAGAGGTGTCAGGCTATCTGGAGAGGCAGTCTCTAGCTGTCCCTCAATAGCTATTGCTGCTTCTGGTGTCATTGTCACCAATCCAAAAGGTCACCAGGAACATACCTGTAGTCAAACGAAGTTGACTTCCTGGCTCATTGCAACGAGCAAGAACATCCCCCATGGGAACCAAGAGGAGTGTCAATGAGAGGATGTGAGGATGACTTACTACAGGATGTGAGCTTCTGTTAGGTGATTTGGGAAGGGTTCAAGGACATAGGATGTGGAGTTCACTCCATTAGCTGTTCAGGAAGAGGAGGGCAATTCCACAACTGGGCATTTGAATAAATCTTATGGAAAAGGAGAAAAAAATCATTGCAAAGGCTACAACTGAAAGAGGCAAAGAAGAACAGTCCCTCGTATTAGCTGCCAGTGAGGGCTGACAGTGCAGATGGGAACAAGGGAGGTGATGGGGACAGTGGAGGTGATGACATGGCTTCTGTGCCCTTCCCCACAGGAGCCTTAGATGAGCTTGGATGTAGGAGAGAGCCCAAAGGATATCTGATGATGACATGCAGAGTGGGACTTAGGGCCCAAGCAGTTGGAGCTCTGGGACTCTGTCACTGGGTGTGGCACAGAATCAGAGAGAGAGCCTTTCTTCCCCGACTCCACCTGAGATCGCCAAGTGCCTTGGCCACCCTCTTGGAGTGGGGTTGCTAAGGGAGCTGAAATCTCAAGAAGCACATGGAAAACAGAACCAGAGACCTTTGTAGTGGAAGCCAGAACATTCAAACAAGAGCAGAATTTTTCATGAGCATCCACAAGCCAAAGGAGAAACCTGGAGGCTGCAGGTCAGCAAAAGATGAATACAAATATTAGTATGATTCTGTTGGTCATCCTAGACTAGATATCACAAAGAGAGGGTCAGTGCCCATGTAATTTGCAGGGCCCTAGACAGGCACTTCTTAAACTGTCCATGCTGAAGGACCATTGTTTTCCATTCCATCATGGGCCACTGTGCGGACTGCTGCATGTGACTGAGACATGGCTCCTTCCACCTGCAACTCACCACCCACTTCCACCCATACTCAAGCCGGTCTGTACCCTGTACAACAAGGGAAGTCCTCTAACCACATGATTGGATGTCTCAGCAATGTCAAATTGCCATGAAATATTTTAAACACGTATTTCCTCCCATTTTCCTGAACTTATCACTCCTCCTCCCAGGAAGTGGAGCCAGTGGGGAGGGGAAGGCAGGATAAATGCTTTCTTCCCAACAGTGCCTGGACCAGCACCAGTCTGCGGACCATATGCTACCTAACACCGTCCTTGACCATCAAATGTCAAAGAGATTCTTTAGAAGTTACCTAGTGTCATCCTCTCAGAGCATGGCATTTTGCTAAGTCAACGTTGACTTAATTAATTTCTCAGACCTGTAGAGGCCAAGACAGACATAGGGCCTGGGGGAAGTCAGCAAAAATGCGATACTCAAGTGGCATCTCAAAGATGATATTGCGTGTGTTAGTTTCCTGAGGCTACTGTGACCAATAGGCACAGACTGATGGACTGAAAACAACACAGGTTTCTTTTCTTACATTTCTGTTGGTCAGAAGAGACCATGAGTCTCAGGGGTAAAATCAAGGTGCCAGGAGAGCTAGTTTCCTTTGGTGGCTCTAGGGCAGAATTCATTCCTTGCCCCCTTCCAGCTTTAGAGGTTGCAGCATTCCTTCGCTTCTGGACACATCACTCCAAGTTCTGCTTACATCACAGCCTCACTTTCTCCAGCCTTTGACATCCTTGCTTCCCTCTTGTAAGAACCCTCTTGATGACAGTTTGGCGTCCCCCACTCAAAATCTTTACCCTGATCACATTGGCAGAGTCCCTTTTGCTACATAGGTAAGATTCACAGGTCCATGGGATTAGGACATGGACAGCTTTGGGCTAGCCACTCATTATTCAGCGTACCACAGTTGGGGAAACATATTTTCTTTGGATTTTTCTCCCCACATCAGGACTGATTCAGTGTAAAAAAAATAGAATTGGTTTTAGCCCCTCATTAGCTTGTGTTCCAACCCCAGCTCATATATCTCTGTGTTGTGTGAACTGTGGCATGTCATTTCATCTTCTCTGAGTCTCAACTAGCCTGTCTGTAAAATGGGCCATCATCCTACTTCACAGGGCTGCTGTCAGGATAAATGTGAATGTGTATTTAAAGGGTGGACCCCCCAGTAGGTGCTCAGTAAATGTTACTTTGCTTTTTTCAGGATGCAGTGCTATCCTTCCTCATCTGCCCGCAAGGAATGTCAGTGACTTGGGGCTTCTTTCTTTCTTGCCCTCAAGGAATTCACACGACTGTGATTTCACACACATCTCTCTCCTGTCTGCCTTTTATCTCCACGAAATATTCCCCCACTTCATCCCCCCAGCCAATGCCCATGGCAGCAAAAGCATATTTCCAACCTTAGACCCCACAGAGAAGAGACGATCGGCAGTGCTCGGGACGGGGGCCACAAGGAGACCCGCTCCAAACCTCCTCCTTCTCCCCATCCGCTCTGAGGTCAGACATGAAAGGCCGCTTTAGAGAGATGCAGAGATTTATCATTAGAGCCTTTCTTCTCTTGATAATGGTCCTGCCAGAACCAAAGGAAAGAAAAAAAATACAAAACACGGTGATGTGCTATTTATTATAATACATGGGCTGCAGTGTATATATAATCATGAAAATCATCCTTTGACCAAAACCGCGACTGTCTTTACGCTGGTTTTAATATTGTGTACTAGCTAAAAATTTTCTTTTGGTGGTTTCAAAGAAAAAAATGATAGAATTTTAGAGGAACCCAAAGCCATTTAATCTATCCTCAGAAAAAAAGTCAGTATCTAGTGAATCAGTCTGTACTTGCACATCTGTAGTGACAGGAAGCTCACTCTCTCCTCCCCCCAAAGTTCTTTCTTTGGGGCCTTGAAATGATAAATAAGCACACCCCTCTCCCCTCCTATTTTGAATCAATTATGAAGGAGACAGGTGAGTCAGTGGCAGATAATATATGAGCTTCATTTCTCATGAAGAAGGACTGGAGTAGGCAAATTGGATGTTAGACCAGAAGGGACTTAATATGCCTCCCTTAAGACTGGGACCAGCTTACAGTGAGAGGTGGGTCTCAGAGCAGCTCCCCTCCCGCCCACTGGGTTCTTGGGGGACCCGTGGGCCCAGACAGTGCGGGCATGTGGTACTGCGCTGCCTTATGAGAGCGGCACGGGGCCCTTGCTCCACCCAACACAGAGAGATTCGGGCTTTCACCATCTCACCAGCTGGGTGAGTCACTCCTCCTCCTAAGGCTTGGAACCAACAACAGGCAAAAGCCCAGTGGAAGCTTTCTTCTTCAAACTTCTGACAGGTCCTAACTCAAGGAAGGAGAGCATCATTCTGCCCTAGGCAACTGTTTGCATCAATCAGTTCGATGGCTCTCCTTGATTGACTGAAATCTGCTTCCATTCAAATCCACACACTCTCCCTAGTTCTGGGCTCTGTCACGCTATAGGACAAGAAGCTAAGGACTGTACCCACCCCCATGGGCTCCATTGTCAGCAAATCTCAGTTCGAACCTTGGCTCTCGCACTGACTCACCATGTCTCTGTGGACAACGCACTGCTTTTCTGAGTCTGGGCTGGCAGTCAGCTGATCAAATGCCCTTGGCTGGGACACGTGGGATAACTCTGCCTTTCTCCACATGCTTCTCATCCTCCAGCAAGTTCCCCTGGAGATGGTGTGCAGGGGAGCACAGAAGAACAGAAGTGAGAGCAAGCTGCAGTGTGCAAGTGTTTTTCCAAGACTCTTCTTTGTCAAATTCATGGACATCCCATTGGCCATCAGAAGTTACATGGCCAAGGCCAGTGTCGACAAGGAGGACCCTGCTAAGTTACAGAACAAAGGGAAAGGAGAAGAACAGAGGCTGTTAATGCAATCAGTCTGCACGGGAGGAGTGACAAGAATAAACAGAGGGAAGGCTGAATGAGTCAGGAGCAAAGGAAACAAAGGAGCTCTTCATTCCCAACCCTAATCAACACAAGAGTGGCCACTTCCTGAGCATCTCCTGTGGCAAGCACAAGGTCAGACACACAGCACAGTTTTCTCATTTCTGCTGCGCAACAACCGTACAGGCAGGTGTTTCTATTCTACAGATGAGCAATCAATGTTAAGGGGTAGAAGAGCCAGGATTCAAACCCTGGTCTATCAGACACAAAACCCTGTATACTCTTGACCACCTCCCACTACCTTTCACACCCATTAGGAATCAATAGGGAATTAAAGATTGAACCCAGGTGATCAAGAACCAGGAGTCTACCCCAGATCCCACCTTTTGTAGGGGTGCATCCTTTCCTCTGGAGCCTCGCTTTATTCCTGTGCTTGCTTTTCTCACCACCACCAAGACCCTCCCCGCACTCACCACCTTCACTTAGGCATTCCTATTTGAGCTTAATTAGGTTTGCACTAAGTTCATGAGTTTCTGTAAACTTAATAGGCTCTAAAGGGAATATAGAGATCTTTCTCACCAGGTGTTTAATGCATTCACAAGTTGTCCCCACTGCACTCGCAGACTCATTTCCAAGTTCCATCTGGTTAATGGGTGCAGGTGAGACGGAGCAAGGTGCTGTGCGCCCTCCCCACATGCCCCCCACCTCAGCCCCACCCACACATGCCCAGCTGCTCCTTAATCCCTGGCAAGAAGATGGGAATGAAATGAGAAACTCTCCAGACTAGCTTTATCCCCAAACAGGCCAAATGCATTCCTCACCTCTGTCCCTAGACATGTTTGCAAAAGGCAGGAAGAACGTGACCTTCTTGAGTACCTACTACATGCTAAGTCCTGCTGCTACACTCACTCTCTCATCTCATTCACTGAGCAAATTAGCAAGTGCAGATTCTGGAGTCAGTTCACCCAACTAGGCCACTTGCTGGACCTTGCTAGGCCTCTGCACCTCAGTTTTCTGACTGGAGCTGGGGATAAATATAGCATTCACCTCAAAGATTGTTGTGAGGATTAAATAAGTTAAAACTTGTAAAGTGCATGGAACAGTCCCTGCCTCGTTAAATAAGGACTCATTAAACATTTGTCATTAGTACTATAATTTTGATTTCTATTACCCTCACAGTTCTGTAAGATAGGCACTTTCCTCATTTGCAACTAAGAAAATAGGTTTGTAGGGAAAAAGAAATTTGCCCCAAATACCCTAACTTTGCAAACAATAACTAACAGTGAGGGTTAAATTTTCTCTGCCAGCGAAGTCCCTTGCCTGTCCACCTCACCACCTCTCCCCTCCAAACCCCGCCCCCCCCGCCCTCTGTGGATGAGGGGAGCATGAAGAAAGCGGTTGTTAATGCAAGGAACCCAATTTTCTCCAAGGCAACAGCAGAGAAGAGCTCCCAGGAAGTAGGCTCTGGAGGGTGCAGACGGCCACAGCCTGTGTTCTCTTTGTCCCCAGTGAGGCCACTCAGTGCCCTGTCCCAGGCTGTGACACTCCCAGTTGTCCTCAGCCTGAGATGAATAAAATGTGACCCTCACTCTGCATCCCCTTCCTATGCTGACCTAAGGTGGTAGCCAATCCTGCCTGGGGTTCAGGAACAGCATGGTGGATTAGGGACCATTTGAGTGGGCTTTAAATGATGTGGCAATTCACATAGCATGGAGAGGAAGAGAGGGAGCCCCAAAGCAGCAAATACAGTGGACCAGAAACATGAGGGATTTTGGCTTATCCCCAAGGGGGCTCAGGCATCTGGTTAGTCCAGGGGATAAGGTAATTAGGACTGTGGGAATGGTGGGCCATCTGAAAGGGCCTGGAGTGTCGGGAAAAGGTATCTGGGCTTCATCCTGGGCTCTGCAGGGGGTCGATGGGGGGCGGGTTAAGTGGATAAGGTGACACAATCAGAGCTGGGATTTAGAAAGCTCAGTCGTGGAGACTGATTTGCGGCTGCCAATATTAAGGGAAAATCCACTTTGGAGGGCCTATCACCATAGGTCAGGTAACAGATCAGGCAGGACACACGCGTCCCCGTTGGACTTTCCCACTGTTGTCAGCACAGGAGACTGCAAAGCACATGGCCCACGGGCCAAATGCCCCCTGCTGCCTGTTTTTGTAAATAACATATTTTTAACCTTCACCGTCCATTTATGCCTTAACTATGGTTGCTTTCACACTATCATAGCAGAGCTGTGTCGTTGCAACAGACACTCTCTGGCCTGCGAATCCTCAAATATTTACTATCATACCCTTTTCAGGAAAACGTTTGCCAGTATCTGTGTTAGAGGAAATTACTATTATCCCCATTTTATGCATGAGAAAACTGAGGCCCTGAGAGGTGAAGCGACTTGTCCAAGGTCACACGGCTTGTAAGTGGAAGCAGAGAGGTGGACAAGGGGGCTTGTGGCAATGGTAAGGCAAAAGCAGGATGGAGGCCAGACACCAAACCCACTGCAGCAGCCAGTCCCTCTCCTCCCAGCCTCCACTGCGGTCGCCACGGGGACCTGGGTGCCTCTTTGTCAGCCACAGCCGTTGCTCTGGTCCCCAAACCAGCATCAGATGACTAATTTAAAACCTAATGCTTCCACCGTGTCCACCCAGCTGCCCCTTCTTCAGCTTATCGCATCCTATTCAGATCCAAAATAAATTATTTCGGCCCTGCAGCCTTTGGATAAAGAAAAAAAATGAAATTAAAAAATAAAAAAGGAAGAAGGCAAAGCTTTGAAGGGACAGCCTGCCTGCGTCTCTCACCCACAGTTCTAGCCTTTTTTCTAAGCCGGCACTGATAACCTCCAGGGGATGCTGAGCCCGGAGGCTGGAGGACAAAAGCCACATGTCCTCCCAGACCCTGGGTCCAGGTGACAGGACAGAGAGATGCAAAGGTTTCAGGCATGAGATGATCCTCCATCTCCCACTAGTTCAACAAAGACTGCCCTCTTTAATAGACCAGAATCACATGGTTTCAGGGGATAGTATTGCTGGAGGGAGGAGTAAATGATTATCAATCGATAATCATTCATCTATTCTTTAAGGGAGTATTATTCACCCGCTGCATCTGCGCCAGGTGCTGGGCCAGGCGCTGGGCACACGGAGAGGACCCTGCTCGTGTGTCTGTCCTCATCAAACCTTCACACCCACTCACTGCACCTCACAGTTTGCAAGGCCTTTCTCGTCCATTCACACTATCATTAAGAGCCTCATTTTGTAGATGGGGAAACTGAGGCTTAGAGAGGTAAAGTGACATACCCAAAGTCACACAGTAGGTATGTGGCAGAACTTCTCAAATTCTTCCCCCATCAGCACTGCTGGTAGTATCATGGAGTGGTTGTAAGTCTGGCCAGACTGACCTGGGTTGCTAGCTGTGTGACTTTGGCCAAGTTTCTGAGCCTTGCTCAGTCTCATTCTGAAACAGGAAAATAAAAGCTGCCTTGGGGGGCCATGCAGGGGTTAAAATGGAAAAGAAAAGGGATTTAATGCAATGCCTAGCACACAGTACCTTCTCCCCAAAGGACAGCTTTGTCTGCTGTTGCTGTTGATGTTGCTGCTGGTTGAGCAAGTTCATGGGACTCTCGGAGGCTCTGCCCCCTCCTCTGCACAAGGAGGGGACAATCCTGCAGCCCAGTTTGTTGGAAGGACTGAAAACCTCAGGCTTGTCAGGGGCTTTGGATTTTGTTTTAGAGAGGGATAGTTCTTGCTTATCACAAGCCAGGCAGCTAAAGGTTGTTGTGTATTAGCACCTCCATTCAATGCCTGCCTCCCTCTCATGGGGCAAATCCCTTTGGCTTTGTTTACATGAGAGGAATGCTCAGGCCAGGTGGGAGCTGGTGACTTGCCCAGAGTCCCTCAGCTAGGGAGGCAGACAGACAGACAGATGGGCTCTCGGTCACTTGGCTCCTCAGCTTTTTCTTCACACCAGGACTAGTGGTCCAGATTCTAGTTCCTGTGCTGCAAACAGGGACTCAGAGGCCCAAGGGGGTGAAGGGCTTGCTCAAGACCACGCGCTCAATTCCCGTGTGGCCCAGCTTCCAGCTGGTCTGGCTGACCTCGAGGCCAAGGCTCTCACCATGACCCCAGGCCACCTCTCACTTATAGGTGGAATCTAATGAACAAAACACACTGGGGAACAAAATGGAAACAGAACCATGGATACATGGGACAGACTAACAGCCGCCGGGGGGGAGGGGACTGGGTGAAAGAAGGGGGAGGGATTAGTCAAAGAGCATATATGTATAACCCATGGACACAGATAATAGTATAGTAATGGCCAGAGGGAAGAGGAGTTGGGGGCTGGGTAGAGGTGGGCAAAGGTGGGGAGAAACTGGGGACATCTGTAATAGTATCAATAATTAAAATAAAGTAATGAGGAAAGAAAAAAACCACACTGAATATTTAGCAGAGAGGAAGCTGATTGAAGACATCACACTGATATTAAATCCTGGATCAAGCCAGGCTTGAAGCCCACTCCCTCCCCTCCCTCCGCTCCCTGGCTGGGGGCTCCCCGCTCTGAGCCAGCCTCTGACAGCTTGTCAGGAAAGGTTTCTCTGCACTTTGGTTGACTTGCTAATGGTCTTATTATGCTGCTTGGTGTGACCCAGGAAGGAGTGAAGAAGCACATGAACTTAACCTCCTAGCCTCTACAAAAAGCTCTTACCTTGGACCAGAGAAGGGCTGAGCCCTCTGGGAGAGGAGGGTGATGGTGTGACGTTCTCCCACCTGAGCCCTGTCACAGTTGGCACCGTCACATAAGGCAGGCAGCCCAGTGTAGGGAAAGGGCCTGAACTTCGGTTCAGAAAGACATGAGTTCCAACGCCAGCTCCAACATTTAACTAGTGTGCGCCTTTGGGTGAGTTGCCTGTCTTCCCTGGGCCTTGGTTTCCTCATCGGTAATATAGAAATAAAAAATGGTACCTACTATGTAAGGTCCTTATAAGTCACAGGTCCACTACACAGAAGCAGCCTTGGGGACAAAGACTTGAGTTTGAATTCAGACATCTTCAGTCTAGGGGGCTGGTAAAGATGTCAGGGAGGGAGTTGACAATTATAATAAAAAGTAAATAATCTATGTCTCTGAAGAAGATTGAGACAGGAGAGAGAGGTGCCTTTCCTGATAGCCAAGGTTTGGGCCCCTAACTGTGCCCCAAATGGCAGTGAGGTCACAGGGGACAGGGAGGTAGAAGGCTGGTCCAGGCAAAACAGAGCTGTGCCCAGGTGAGGAACTGACTTTTATCAGACATTCACTATGAGCCAAGCCTTCTGCAAACAGCACCCTACTCAACTCCATCAGCAGCCCCTAGAAGCAGGTTTTATTGTCCACATTTCACAGATAAGGCCGAGAAGTGAAATTTGTAAAGATCAGAGAAGTGGAGTGCCCTGTTGAGAATCACATCACTAGGTCATAAAACCCAGATCCAAACCCAAGTCCAGCCTGAGACTTCTGCACACCACCCATGGCCCGCCAGGCCACCAGGTCAACCACCTGCAGTCAACACCCTAGGCCTGCACTGCTAGAGAAGCCTTGGGCACCTGCTGTCAGGTCTGGAGAAGGGTGGGCAGGGTGGAGCTGAGGCCAGAGGGCAGATGATGAAAGGGGAGGTGGCCTGCCTCCTGGGGATGACAGGAAGGAGAAAGGGGACTGTAAATGAATGTGACCTTTTGAGGTCCATGAGACTGGAGTCAGAGGATTGGCTCACTTCACCTCGCTGAGTCTCTTCCCTCCCTGACTCGGACTCACAATACCTGCAGCTCAGGATTAGATGAGACGGTGCAGGGGCTCTGCAGAGAGCCTGGCACACAGGAGGCGCTCGATAAATGTCAGTTGCTCTCTGTGGCAGCATACCCATAGTGCCTGGGTGGGAACACCGGCCCCGAGGAGCTCCAGTTGGAGCGTGCGTGTCTGTCTTTCACACGTGTGCATGTCTGTGTGTACGTGCCGGTACGTGTGAGTACGAGTGTCCTGTGTGAGCATGGGGCATGATTGCCAGTATGTGTGTTGAGGCAAGTGTGTTGTGTGCCCTCAGAATGCCTTAGGAGGAAAGAGAAAAAGTGTGAGGGAGGACAGAAAGAGAAAATGGCAAATTGAGAGAGTGACAGGCAGAAAAAAGAAAGGAAAAGACTCTACAGAACTCATTATTTCTGTCTATCTGTCTCTCTCCCCTTCCTCTTCTCTCTCTCTGTCTCACCCTCTCCCTCTCTCTCTTTCCCCTCCCCGTCACACACACACACACACACACACACACAGCACACCCGTTCTGTGTACACCTGTGCACACAGCCCTCCTGCATGCAGGCACAGTCTCTCCTCGGCTTTTCCAAATGTCCACCCTCACTCCTACCCCTGCGCACACACTTGCGACCCAGATACCATTACACCCAGACAGCATTCAAATGCCCGTCCACCCACACCTGCCTTCCAGGCCCAGGACCATCTGTCTGTCTACACCATGGCACCCACAGGCCACATCCACAGGAGGAGCCTCTGTACACAGACACTGCACACAACATACTGCATGATGTGCCAAAACACACGTCCCCGCATCTCCCTGCAGAGTAACTGCCCTCTCACTGTCACTCCCTCCGGTCACCCACAGTGGAGCACCTGCTAGGGGTCAGGCCCCGTGCCGGGTGCTGGGAGGACAGCAGTGACAGAGCGTGCAGTCTACATGTGCATTAACCTTTCTTTCCAGCCCCTGATGTTTCCTCCCAGGAGTAAGAGCACAATTAGTGTAACTCCTGCCCTCTCAGTCTCTTCACTCTCTCTGCCCCGGGGATATGGGGAGCTCTATGGTATCTGATTTGTGTGCTGGAGAGGAGAAACTGAGCATGCTCAGCTGAGCTCAGCCCTCCTTCTTAGGAACAAGCTTGAGCTCTAAGTGCACCATTCTCTGCTCCTTCTGGCCCTAAACCCTGCCTGGGAGGACTGCCATGCTGGGAGGCGTGTCCCCCATCCTAAACTGGGTGGGCGAGCCTTGCCAGATCTTAGGGTCTGTGAATAGAGTCTACTGGCCCTCACACTAAGTCACGAGCAGTCTCAGAGACCACAATAAAGTGCTCATCCGTGCATCCAAACACTTGACATCCATCCACCACCTGATATGCACATTCTCATCTAAAACCCACTTCGATGTACAATTTATCCACAATTTATAGCACACCACCGCATGCTATGCACACATATGCCTCCATCCTCCAAGCCCCCAAACCCACCCACCGCTGTCTCTGCATTTCCTCCCAGGCCTCCACTCCCATGCCCCCCTCAACAAGCCCCCACACTTCTTGAAAACATCCCTCCCACACCACCTCAGCTCTCACTGCAAGCCATCCCTCTGCTGCCACAGGCAAAACCAGGCCATGTCACAAGGCAATTTTGCCCAGCCCACCAGATTTTCCACTCAGCTCCCAGATAGATAACAAACAGGACTATCTTCCCAGCTAATGCGGAGGAGGGAGGGAGGAATCTGGTGAGCTCAGTTGCTGCCAATATGCATTTAAATGGCCGCATCTAGGAGGAAAATCTAAATGAGAACCAAAGGGAGACTGGGACACAAGGAGAAATCTGTCTGTAATAACTGTGTGAGGCGAAGCAAATCAACAGAAAGCTGTACACTCGCTTGGGGAGAGAGAGAAGACTCTGCTGGAACACACGTGCTCGGAAACTTATTGGAATCTTTGCACTTTTAATATAATGGCATTAGTGTCACGGTTCCTTATGTATAAACTTTAGCTGACACACGTAATGAATGGAGAGCTATTTCCCAGCGCGCGTGATGCTTGGAGGTGGGTGCGGGGAAAAGCTACCTGCTTAAGGATGTCCTTTTGAATCTGGGTGATATCAGGCAGCCCTGAAATGCAGATGGAGACTTCATTTGAAAGTAGAGCAGACCTAGTTCAAAGCCAGGCTCTGCCACTTGAAAACTAGGTGACTGAGGTTCCTATAACTCTGGAAACATCCACAAAACAGAGATAATGATGCATAACTTCCTGAGTTGAATTGAGGATTCCATAAAGTATATAGAAGTGCTTGGTAAATAATAAGCACTTAATCAACATCATGAATAGCCCTGGGTTTGAATCCTGCCACTGATACTAATTCAGTGACCTGGAGGAAGTTGCCTACCTTAGTTTCCTCATTGTAAGATGGGGATAGTGATAGTCTTTACCATGATGAATGCATGCAAAGTGCTTAAAACAATGCCTGCACTTTGTACATGCTCAATTCATGGGAGTTTTTATCATAAGCATCATCGCCACTGTAAGTCAGAGATGCTGAAGTTTAGAGAGAAGGAGGTTGAGTGTGAGATTAAAGAGGAGGAAACAAGAGATGTGGCAGATGTCTGAGTACCACTGATGTGGCAGGTGAGAAAGCTTTGGGACAGAGCAGTTGCAAGGACTGAGTAAGAACAAGTGGGCCCTGGCTGGGTGGCTCAGTTGGTTGGAGCACCGTCCCACACACCAAAGAAGAAAAAAAGGTTCAATCCCTGGTCAAGATGTAAACAGGAAACAACTAATCGATGTTTCTCTCTTACATGGATGTATCTCCCTCTCATTTCTTTCTCTTTCTCTCTCTCTCTCTCTCTCTCTCCCTCTCTCAAATCAATAAACATATTCTCAGGTGATATTAACATTTTTTTAAAAAGAACAAATGAATTTAGAAGGTGCTTTCTATCCACTGCCTTTTGGGTTGTTTGCCAGGCACAATGCAATGCAATTGTTCCTCCCTGCAATCCTTAGTCCTTCAATAAAGGTTCTCCCACGGGCCATGCCACAGCTGTGCACGTGTATTTCCATTGGCAGGGACAACCAAGAAGAAGGGACCACAACAGGCGGACTTCTTCCAAAGAGAAAGAACCAAAAGCCCGTCCAAGAACAAAGATTTGTGAGAGACAAGACATCCAGATCAGAGGTGGTGGTAAAAACGTAAGCTCCCCAGGTATCTGCAGAAATCTGGAGATGTTCGGGTTTCTACAGAGTGTGGAGTGAGGATCTGAGCCAAACTGCTCCAGATCTTATGGAACCAAGAAGTTCCAGCTCACGTGTGTGATATGAATGTATCTACAAAGGCCTACAGAGACAGAAATGCACCAAACTACAAAGAGGTGGTCGTACCCTACAGATAATACTTTTTCTTCTTTCTTTCTCTCTAATGTTGCTAAATTGTCGACAGTGAATATATTTTACAATCAGAAAAAAAATCTATTAGAAGTAAAGGTTATAAAGTGAGGTACCACGAATTGCTGCATTTCTCCTGGCCTGCAATGAATGTGTAAGAAAGCGTGACAGCCTCCTTCCTGGTGACGGGCACACTCCGAATGACAGAGTTTAAGCTGGACACCACACATCACAGAGTTGGGCTGGCTGTCAGCGCTGACACCTGCCCACCTCTGACACATCTGGCTCTGAGCCGTGTCTCCCCACATCCCAAGCCCATGCTGCCAATGTTTGAGGCCTAAGCACAGGATCAGTAGTTATCCTCACCATGTTTTATTTTGTAGGATTCTAGCTTAAGTTGTAAGCTGCTGAGACCTTTGCTGACTGTGAGTCTATCTTCCACAACATTCACGGACCGCACCCCTCCACCTCCACCATCTTTTCCTTGGAAAACTAAGGTACACCTGCCATCCGTATCTCCTTTTCTTCATTCGGTTATAAGATTTAACATTTACTGAACATGTTCAATGGGTTAGGTAGCATTTTTAGAGCTTTGTATTGTGGCCAGGCTCTCTAACACCCATGCAGACAGGGAGAGAAAGAGGCACTCCCTTTCAGACAGCCTAGGGGGTGCCATGATCCAATGTAGTCAGTACTGTAGGTGCTATGCTGGCTTTCCTATTTGGGACCTTGGGCAAGTCTCCTCCCCACCTGGCTCTACAGTTTCCTCCTCTGTAAAAGAAGCTGAAATAATACCTTATGGCATTATTGAGATGATTGAATGAGTTAACACATGTAAGGCACTTGAAAGAGTGCCTGGCACCTATTAAGTGCTCAGTTAATGCCAACTATTATCACAGTAGGATATAAGGAGATGCAAAGGAAGGAGGTCTTCAGAGAGGTGTTGAAACTGTAGTTTAAGAGGAGGAGCAGGCCTTTTCTAGGAGTAAGCAGCCAGGAAAATGCTCAGGCTTTTTGCAGACAGCGCAGCAGCATGGCCAAGGTCTGGGGCAGGAAAGCAGGAAGCAGCGGGTATCTCCACTCCCCACGAGCATTTAACCACATGAGTGGGAGCGGCCTCCCCTGCTGACCTGCACAAACCACCTTAATTCGAGGCCTCTGGGGTGGGACGTCACCTGAGACTCTCCGGGTTTGAGCTCTGTTTAGCGCTGGAAGAACGCAAACTTCTGCTTCAAAGAGAAAACGCATTTGAAAGGCTTATGAAAGGGCTTATGAGCCTTCTTGTACATCAAACACGCCTTACAAAGCAACATTTTGATGAGTTAAGTGCAAATGAATCAGAAACACAAGGATTAAATTTCCCTTGAAATACACATAGGTTTAAAGATTAAGAGGAAATTGCCTGGCAAAATGTGCTTTGGGTTGAACACTACAAAGTAGTTCAAGTTGGTTCCCGTCTGCCACTTCCCCTCCGTTATTAGTAGAAATAACAACAATAATAATAGTATCAAAACAGCTCAATATACTTTTAGCTCACTTGAGGCCAATGGGAAAATCTAGTCAATGCATGAAAAGTTTAAGTGTTAATGATGGAAACGGGAGCCCGGGAGAGGAATTAAGATGGTGCAGCAGAGACCAGCGGCTGTCCATCACATCACAGCTGCCCCCACTTTCTCCGCAGCGCACAGTGGGAATACATCCCCCAGGCTGGGGGGCAGCCAACGGAACATGGGCAGAGCAAGCTGTGTCACCTCTAGGCCTGGCCCATAAAAACTGCCATGTGTTCCTCTGTCCTCTCTCGCACCCGGAGCATAACCTTGGAGCTCGCATGTTGAAGATGGCCGACTTTGTCAGTCCCACCGCCAGAGGACTTTATGCGAACACAAAATACAGTTGTGTGAACACTCCTATCGTGTGAAGCCATCGAGGTCCCAGGACTTCTCAGTATCACAGCTACTGTCACTTTAACCAAGACAGGTAGATGTAAAGCCACGTGGTAGAAAAAGAAGAAATTTAGATCATAAATCAGCACACCTGAGTTGTAGTCTCTGACTCAAATGTGCTGTGTGGGGCTCTGGGTAAGGCCCTTTCCTTCCTGAGTCTCAGTTTTCCTGCTGGTAAAATGAGGATTTTAGACCAGAAGTCTAGCTGTAATGTTTAGGATTAAAAGATTCCAAAGACGGGGGTTTTCAATTGAATTCTATTCCAGTCAACAGAGGTTTACTAAACACCTACTATTTGCCAGGCATCTGGGCTGCAGCTGTCAGTCAGTCCAGGCACTCAGAATATCAGTGTGAAGATAAGTGACAATAATGTAAAGTAGCAGGAAGTAGATAGATGATAGATACATGATAGATAGATAGATAGGTAGATAGATAGAAAGATAAATAGATAGATAGACAGAAGATAGATGATGGATAAATTAAACACAGCATCACCGGCTCTGCCTGGGGGAATGCAGTGGTATAAATGAAGGCCACTAGAACAATGAACTTGAACTAGGTTTGGAGGAGAGAAGGCCACTCTCAGGCTAACAGGGTAGGGGCCTGTTCCAGACAGATCCAGGGACTTCATAGCTGAACGGGCTCTTCTTTCACAGAGGAAGAAACGAAGGCCCAAAAGGTTCATTAATTAGACATGTATCTGATTAGTAGTAAATGTGAACACCAATAACAAATTCCCTAAAGTTTCAGTTTTGGTCCAGATTTTTTAAAGTAACAAAACTTAACAAAAATAAAGATGTGTTCTTCTTTTTCTTTTAAGTAAAAACCTCAGGGAGAACAGGTTGGAGATTCAAAGGGCTGGGCGAGGGTGATCCAAGTGACCTCCCCATCAGGAAATGCCCCTTAAAGGTGAGCAGGACATCCATCCCCCTGGGGTCTGGGTGAGAGCAGATGGCTTAGTCCATTTGGGCTGCTCTCACAGAACACTTCAGCCTGGACAGCATAGAAACAACAGACATCTACTTCTCACCGTTCTGGAGACAGGGAGTCCAAGATCAAGGTGCCGTCACAACCAGGTGAGGGCTCTCTTCCAGACTGCAGACGTCTCATTGTATCGTCACAGGGCAGAAGGGACAGGAAGTCTCTGTGACTGATCCCACTCATGAGGGCTGTGCTTTCCTGACCTAAACGCCTCCCAAAGCCTCGCCTCCTCATACCATCACACTGCGCAGTAGGATTTGAATATGTAAGTGAGGTAGTAAAGGGGACACAAACATTCAGACCATAACGAGGATGTTTCATTTTGTGACAAATTGCCACAAACGTCATAGCTTAAACAACAAAAATTCATTTGCCCTACAGTTCTGTAGGTTAGACATCGAACAGTGGGTCTGACTGAGATACAATTAAGGTGTTGGCAGGGCTGCATTCCTTTCTGGGGGCTCTAGAGGAGAATCCATTCTGGAGGCCACCAGCTCCCGTCATTGCACCCTAGTGCCTGGAACAGCACTGGTGCAATGTAGATGTTCCTCCCAAGTTTCAGACCATCACCTGTGTTGCTTGGCTTATGGCTGGTCCTTTCCTTCCATATTCAAAGCCAACAGTGGCAAGTGGAGCCCTGCTCACCTTGCTTTACTCTGATATCCTCTGTTTCTTCCCTCTTCCACTTTTAAGGCTCCTTGGACCCACCTGGATAATCCAGGATAATCTCCCTATTTCAAAGTCAGCTGATTAGCATCCTCAACTTAATGTGCTACCTTAATTCTCCTTTGCCTTATTGTTTAACCTATTCACAGGTTTCAGGGATTAAGACATGGATATCTGGGGGTGGGGTGTGCGTTATTCCGACTATTACAAGAGAAACAGTGTCAATTCATTCTTTTATTCTTTATCAGGTGCCTGATGTGTGCCATTCACTTTCGTGGGGCCTGCAGAGACAGACCTTTTCCCTGCCTTCGTCGAACACACAGTCAAGTGAGAAATACATGAAAGAGGTGAGTGATGAGTGTCAGAACAGAGGAAGTGTGGGACTAATGTCTGGGAAAATATCCCCAAACAGGATGCATCTGTGTCTTTTTGCCTTGTTTTGTACCTTAAACCCAGACAAAGGCTCTTGTTGGGATGGGACATCTGCTCTAACCACAGGCTGTTCCAAGCACTGAGGACGCAATGATGTGAAAAGACTTCCTCCTGCCCTGAAAGACCGCAGAGCCCAGTGAGAGGTGAAATCAGGTGTGCAGGCAGCCACATCAGAGCGCAGCCAACAATACCTTTACTCATCACTGTGTGGTCATAGGTAGCAGGATGGGGCAGGCCAGAGTGACGTGGCAGGTACTGCAGTACATGGACAAGAAACCACAGGCAGCGTTTCACAGGTCTACAAGAGTCGGTCAGAGTCTGCTCTGAAATGTCAAGAGTGCACATGAAAGTCCGAAGGCAGAGATTAGATTCCAAGGACCAAACCAGCCTAGGGAGGCAGGCAGAGGAGTAGCAGAAAGGAGCTGGGATACTTGAAGCAAGTCCCTGGAAGGCATTTCTGCCCAATCATATGAGCACATGATGAGGTTCAATGAGGAGATGTCCTCTTTATCTTCCACGGGTACGCAAGTGCTGCCAGGGGTGTGGGTAGGTGCTGGCTGCATCAAGTGAGTCTCTGGGCTCTGGCAAAACCTTATTTTCTGGTATAAATTAGTCTCTCTCTCTCTCTCTCTCTCATCTCTTTTATTGCATCATCACTGGGTTTCATGCCATCATGGGCATTCCAAGGTGGCAAGGATGCATCAGGAAATCAGAGGTAGCTGCCACCAAGGCCACCACTGCACAGATGATGAGTCCCTGCTTCTTCATATTGCTACTTTCTAGTTCAAATTCTAGGGAGAGTGTGAGCACTTGGGGCATGGGCCCATGACCTCACTGCATGGGAGACTGGGAAAGCAAGCATCCAGCAAGCCCAGCATCTGTCATTCGATCTCTGCTTGTAAGGTCGGGGGCCCCAAAACAAAGGAAAGGGAGGCCAAAATCCACGGGTTGCCATAGCAGTTGGGAATGTTTTCAGCAGCAAGTTTCAGAATATTCAATGTTTTTAGTGACTTATTGAGAAAAATGTATTGTTTCACATAACAACATGTCTATAAGTAGATGACTCTAGGGTTTGTCCAAAGGGTCAACTACAGCATCAAGAACTTGAGCTCTTTCCAACGTTCTACTTTGTCATTCTCACTATATTAGCTTGGTCACTAGCCTTGTCCCTTCGTGATTGCTAGATGGCCTCCACATGTGAGGCCTGGCACGTCCAGGATTAGGTCATATACTATGGTTGGGTGATTATGTAATTGCTCCAGGTCTTCTTCACCCCCTGTACTTACAGCCTTTCCCATGACACTTTGTATTTTTCCTCACCTAAAAGGCAGAGTCCATTTCCCCATCCTTTGAATCTAGGCTGGACTTGTAATGTGCTTGGGCCAATTGAACGTGGCAGAAGTGATGACATGTTAGTTCTAAGCCTGGGCCTCAAGAAGCCGTGTGTATTTCCACTTATCAATTCTCTGCAATTTCCACGAGAACGTGCCAAGGCTAAACTCATGGAGGGTGAGAGATATATACCCCAATTGCCCCTGGCGCAGTCAACCAATAATCAGACATGTAAGTGTGCCCAGCAAAGACCACAGGAAACACACAGCTGAGCTCCAACTAAATCAACTGTCTCAGACTCATGAGCTAAATAAATGCTCATTGTATTAAGCCACTGAGTTTTGGAGAGGTTTGTTACAAAGCATTATGATGGCAATCTATAATTGATATACACATCCATACTGCAAGGAAAGCTGGGAAAACAATATCTGGTCTTTTCAGGCTCAATAATGAGAAAGAATAATGGCTACTGGATAGGCAACCAACAGCATCTGCCACAGCAGCCAAGAGGAATGACAAATATCCACAAGGCCAAGGGAGGGTGAAGACAATGCCAAATGCTTTTATATAATTCTTCAAAAGGGATTGGCCAATGGGTGAAGGGTTAAGCAGGGAATGAGATCAAGGTAGCCAAGTCCTTATGCAGCCAAGATTTATCAGGTCTTTCTGCCTGAGTTGTGATGATAAATACATCAGGGACTGTATTATCAGCAAGACAATTGCAAAATCAGGGGACGACTCACTGTAATACAGAATTCATGAACCTCTGGAAATAGTCTGTATCAAGGCACTTCTCCCAGGCCACTTCAGCGAGTTTGAACATTCACATTCTAATCCATGGTCCATCTTTGAGCTGAGTCCCCATACCTGGCAAATCCTGCAAGAGAGCTCACATCCCAGGGCACAGTCCACACCAACCCTACAGCAAAAAGCAGAATTAACCCCATCTTTGGCTGGCCCTCCCGCAGTTCCTTGTATGTATATTGCATCTTCTATTTCTCAACAATATCCATGATCTCTTGAAATCCTTACCTCCACCGTAGGAGGTTGATATTAATCCTAATCTCAGATGAAAACACTGAGGATTGAGAGGCTGTTTTGTTGTTGTTGTTGTTGTTGTTGTTTGAGGTGACAAGCAAGATGAGGAGAAAGCTCCACTCTTTCTGCCCAGGACCTCTGCCCTGGAGCTCCCTATGTCTCTCTTCTTCACTGAATTTAGGTCCCTGCTCAAACACCACCTCCTGAACCACCCTTTCTAAATTGTCACCCTCATGTCTTTTCCTTACTCTCTCTTTTATTGTTATTAATACAAGTAACTCTTATCATTACCTGACATGGCGTCACTTATTTTTCTATTAATTTTTAGTAGGTCTCCTCAATACTAATGCAAGCTTTCTAAGAGTAAGAGCTTTGCTACACTTACAGAGATATTCCCAGGGCCTATGACAGTGACTGATGCATAGTAGGCGTTAATAAATATTTGTTGAAGATATGAATGATTAAGTGGATGAATGAAAATAATAATCAGGTTGACCTTTCACTTCACACTTGTGGAAGCACAGAGCCCCCCCACCAGGTCATTCTAATTCTGACATCTTGCTTTTGCAGAATTTGCTCTACTAATGGAACATCTTCCTTTTGCTCCTGTTCTACCTTTACCCTATATCACCTAGACCCAAGAGGAAACTCAAATCCATTCGTCACCAGAAATGTTTCATGCACACAAAGCATTCTTGGGCATCATCAACTTTACTGATCACTTAGGGTAAGAGTTAGAGAAGGAATTTATATTATGTAAATACAAACAATTTTGTATCAGACATCACAGTTTTTAGTGTGTGCTCTGGCCTCACCACATCAAGGAATCTCCACCAGCCATTTCTCCCAGTCCCCATCCCTTTTACCACTTAAAGTTGTCCCAGGTCCTCCAAGCTGGGTTTGAAAACACTGAGTTAATAAAATGAAGTCTTATTCTATGAAAATGGCTTTCAGTGATGAATTAGCACTGCTAGAGAAGCTCTGTCTATAAAACTTGCAAAAATAAAAAGGGAAATGAAAGCAAAAAAATTATTCTCATAACTCAAGGAGCCTCAAGAATATGTTTGCAGACACCGAAGTCTAATGAGCCCAGTTTGAGAAACACTGGACTAATTTGTTTAAACTTTAGATAACCAAAGGTCACAGCACCCAGTTTCCTTGTCATACAGATGAGGAATCTAAGACCAGAGAGGGGCGTGGCTTGCTTCAGGTCACACAGGAATGCACATTTGAACCTGGAACTCCTGGGCTTAGTTCTTTTTTATTCTACTTTCTCTTCTGAGTTATCTCCATAGCTAATCTAGTTAATCACACTCTCTGCATAAAATTACAACCTTCTTCTACTTCATTTTTTGTTAGGTGGCTTGGTTTATTTGAAGGAAGCAGAAATAAAATTCTTGCCTGCAAAAAAATATTTTTTTTCCTGAGGAATTTAATTCCCCAAATTCATTAAAGTTGCAGGTTTCCAATGCTTTCAAGAATCGATAGTTTCTTCTTAAGATTGAAGGTAAATGGCAGACTGGTACAAAAAGAGAAGCTTCTGTCTACCTCTTTCTGGCATATAACAGACCTAACTCCCACCAGAAGAAAGAAGCATGCCTTGATTTGACCCTCCCCACCTAAAACTTTCCCACAGCCAAACAAATGTCTTCACTCTCACCTCATGCAGTTGCCCATTTACTCCTTTGGCAAATATTAATTGAGCACCTATTGTGTGCCAAAGTCTCTGAATCTCAGAGAGAGCTAATGGCTTGCCAAAGGTCATGGACCCAGTAAGTGGTAGAGCCCAGACACACTTAGAATAAAATGACTCATTTTAATATTTGAATCCCTCAGGTTCTTGAAAGCAGCTTAGAGCAAAGATCCCATGCAAAACTGGTCGATGGATCTGAAGGGAGACATACCCTTTAAAATAATAAACAAGAAACCATTTATACAGAAAGAAAAATTGAAGGGCAGAAAGTAATGAATTACCATTGCAAGTCGGCACAAAAAGAAAAATTAGTTCATAAAAATGCAGTTGGATAAATAATAGGTTATTTCATCATGTAAATATATCCCCAAAATAACTTTATTGAAACGAAAACATCTACCCCAGCGTAAACTATTCATCACAATAACATGTACCTAGAATCCTAACAAATTTATGAAAATGTTGTATTCTGTAATCTTCCTGATCCCATGCAAATAAATAGTGTGCTTCGACTGTCTCATTACGAAATGATTAATCACAGTTGCCAAAAGCAGCCAAGAAGCTAATTTTGATTCCTCACGTTGTAGGTGGCATTTGGGGGAGTCTCCAAGGACTGTATCTCTGAATATCAGACCTTCTGGAATGAGGATCTCAGTCTTCTGCCTCCCCCAGTCTGGACCAACCTGGAGAAAAACCATCATTATCACTTTTAAACTGAATATAGCTTTTTCCAGCTAAAGACATTCAAGAGCTTCTTATTGGGTAGAATAAATCAGGAGAGGAAGGAAGGATAGAAATTCATATTCACTGTAGTTATTTTATTTTATCCTCTCAACACCTCAAGAGATGAACTATTCTGATTGACCACCAAAGAGGAAATTGAAGCCCAAATTGCCCCAAGTCACTGAAAGACTGGCTTAGCTTTAAGGTGACCTACTAGTCCAGGTTTGCCCAAGACTTTCCTAGTTTGAGCATTGGAAGTCCCGGTGGATGAAAAGGGAACCACAACCTAAACCTGACAAGCTCCGGGGAGGCCCGCATGGTGGCCTTACAAACTCAGAGACCTACAGAAACCACAGAGGGTGGTCTGAAATTAAAACTTTCTAACTAAAAGAAGTTCATGGAGAGCAGTCATGTCCTAGGCCAGCAGTTTTCCCTAACAAAGGTCAAGTTTTACCTTCACTGAGCCTGTCTGTGTTTTTCTTTTTCCTTTCTCTTTTTTTGCATCTGCTATAACATACCCGATAACACACAGTTGGGATATCAAAGCAATTTTCTCCAGCCAGCCCCCCACCAACTACCAGAGCGGAGCCCACAAATCCCCACACTGTTACTGTGATCATGTTCATTGTCGGCTGTTAACTATCCTACACCCACCAATGTAAAAGAACTACATGTCTATTCCTTTTACTTTTTATCCAATCTCAGAGATTTCCCACTTTGCTTTCTCCCACCTCCCTAATCTACCACTGGTAGATTTCATGTGACCCCTTAACGTCTCCTTCTTTTATTCTAATGTATAAAATAAGGTGCAAAACTGCCATTTTCCAGAGCATTTCCTTGTTGAGGTTCTGCTTCCTGGCAACTGTCATCAGTTTGGCTCAAAGAAACTCATAAAAACTCTTAAAGTTTTGGATGTTTCTTATGTTGACATCTTATATCCTGGAAACCTCCTCCCATGCTGGCCAGACGATTACAGTCGGTCACCGCACCCAGTGACTTGAATGTGTCAGTGACCTGATTTCAAGGCCCTGTGCTCTTTAAATTTGTGCACCGGCACCTTCCCCTAGAAATCTCCGAAGACATATGTTGGTGGCAAGAACACTTTGGGCTCAGAGACAGAGGACAGGGTTTGAATCCAAGCGTGGCCTCTCATCCTAGAAGCTGCGTACTCTTGGGCATGCCTGGTGCATCTCTCGGGCCTTCTTCTTTTCTCGCGTATAAAACATAGGGGGGCGGGGGAGAAATTAAAGATCAGACTAAATTGTCCCTACACCTTCCTCCAGCCCCCACATGCCTTGAGTCTAACTGGGCTCTACTTGTCCTCTGTCCCCTTCCCCATCCTGGACCTACCAGCGGAGGAAATAAAACCTCTTTCATCTCCATTTAAAATCCTGTTCAATTACCTCTATAATTAGAAAAAAAAAAGTAAACTTTCACACTTTTACTTTAGAAATCCCATTCCATTTTCCCATTTTCAAAGAGTTTGTTTTGAAAGAGAAGCTAGTTCCTGCAGGAAAAAAAAAAAAGTTTCTGGCTGAAACTGTGAATTTTGTAACTGCAAGCTCTTTCAAAGGCAACAAGACCAACCGTGAAAGGATGGTTGCTAAGGAGACAATTGTATTTAAATTTTCAGTTCACAATAGACTCAGCAAAGATATTGATTGGATGTGAGAGGGTAAAATTATTTTCTTCAAACTAGGGACAAACTCGAGGGTCTGGCTTGAGGTTCACCCTTCCTGGGGTGGAGAAAGACTGTGTTTATACTGTTTTTCTTTGTTTAATTGGACATGCTAAAAACAGAAGAAAAGCTGCTTGCTTTACATTCTCCATAGTAATCTCTCCCTCGAGTTAGCTCAGACTAGGAGAAACAAACACGCAGAGAAGGACATCGTGCTCACTAAGCAACTAATGGTTCGAAGGGATGGTTTGCTAACAATCCTGAGGCCAGCACATAAAAGAAACCAATAATAGGAGAAACACATATTACTTTCTACACAGGAGAACATTCTTCTAAAACATTCCCTGTATAAGCCTCACAATAACTCAGTGAGGTTAGTATGATCAGTTTCCTTTTACAGATAAGAAAAGTAAAAAGGATTAAATAAGTTGTTCAAGATGTCTTAAATAGCACATGGCACAGCTGGGATTTGAACCCAAGCCCCTAGCGCCAGAACCCACGCTGCCAGCTCTGCCTCAAGCTGCCTCTCCAAGGTTTTGAGCCCATATTGGCATGAAAACCCAAGAGCCTATGGACAAGCTCCAGAAAAAGTATCTTCAGTTAAAAGTGTTCGATGGAGATAGAAAGGTAAGTGTTACTTAAGCCTGGAGAGAAAAACCAGGATTTGGTTAAGTCAAAACTGATAACATTTAAGGACTAGTGATCAATTTAACATATCATGTCTAGATGGGATTCCAGTCTCTTTCAACCTTATAGGAAAGGAATAGCATTGTTATCTACTGTTTGACTTTGAGGTTGTTTGATAGGTCAGGCAAGGAGAGAATTCAGCAGGCTCGGGGTAGCGAAGCAGACATGTGCCAGAAACCAAGGCTGCAGACAGCGTGGTATCTCCTTCTCCCTGTGCCCCTTCCTCAGCCAGGCTCTTCTGCTTCTCTCCAGCCCAGTGTGGCTGGCATCTCCCTGTCATACAAAACTTACCTTCCAGTGACGGCTGTTGGTTGTCTTTGCTCAAACTGTCCCAAGAGAGTATTGGCCATAGGCCAGCTAATGAGTGGATCAGAAAACCATCATTTGGTTCAAAACCTGTGAGGTCTTGAGTAGGGACAAGGAATGGAGAGTGGGGATCATTCCCACCCTGTACTAGACTGTTGTCAATGCTTATGATTGAGTGTGTTAATACTTATTTCTGTTCCTGCCAGAATCCCTGCAACACTGACCTTAGATTTCATGCGTGTGTTTTTTTAATCAATGATTCCAGATCAGTTTAAGTCCTTACTGGCAATAAAAAAAAAAAATAAAGGTAAAAAAAATAAAGGGGAGGTATCAATTACCCCTCAAACCATCAATAAAGATCAAATGAAACAACAGATTCCTTCTCAAGAAATAGGAAGCTAGATCTATTATCTAGAGTTTCGTGGGTTACCTACAGTACTCATCGGTCCAGGTAGCAAAATGTGGTAACAATTTAAATGTTCATTAAAAGGAGATGGCTTAAATAAATTGATATACGTTCATGTGAAAATAGCATCTGGCCATCAGAAAGAATGTGGTAGATGCAAAGAACTAAGGTGGAGCATGGGCTAGGTCATAATAAGTGAAAAAGTACAAGTGCACAACAGTATGTTCTGGGGAAAAGAAAGAATTTATGAAAATGTGTTACTTGGACAGCGTGCCTCTGAGGGGTGCGGGAGAAACAGTGCTGCTTCTGGAAAGTTTGCAGCTGGGAGTTGGGATAGGAAGGAAGAGACTTCGTTTTCACTGCTTCTATTATTTTTATCATTGTCGAGCATTAGCTCTTAAACTAAATTTTCCTCAATAGATGATAGAGATGCATCCATGTGTGCCATATGTGTGCACACACATATGTACGTGTGTATCCACAGGCACAGACATGGCTATAGAAATAGACAAAGATACCTCCCCTGTGTTTCTGGAGTGTTCTTTCCCTTGCAGGTGCCCCAGGAAGGTGAAGCATTCCATTCACTTTCCACTCTCATCTTCAGTCTTCTGCTCAGGTCTTCTCTCTGGCTGCGTGAAGCCCCGTGTGGTTTACAACACGCTTCCCCATCTATTCGATTCTCATAACAACCCTTTGAGAGGAGAAGCTTGGGTGCCATTCTCTCCGTTTTACGGACCAGGAAACAGATGTGTCTTGTGCAGCCAGGAGCCTGGAGAGTCTGAGCTCTCTACATCCCAGCACCGGGCTCCTTCCACCGATCAGACTACCTGCTTAGCAGAATCTTCGTTTCACTCAACCCCACGGGCTCAGACACCACCTACCTCCAACCTAAAGCCTCCCCTGCCCTCACACAGCCCCGAGTCCCATCCCCAGGCTCTGTGGAATCCCTGCCCCAGCACTTGACTAGATGGGTGGCAAAGGTGTTTGTTTATTTTTCTGATGCTTCCCCCACTCCTAATGTGAGCCTCTCAGCCAATCACTTCTTACCCCCTTCTCTACCCCAGGCCCAGCGCCATGTCTGGCACCTAGAAAATGCTCAGTAGATATTTGTCAAATAAATGATTCAGGGAACAATCATTCCAGAGCCTGGTGGCTTCATATAATTTGAGTTATTGCATTTCCCCCCATCTAGAAAGAAAAGCTCCCAGACGACCCCTCAGCTGTGTTCAGATATTGTAAATAATTGATCATAAAGATGAAACATGCAAACTGGACGGAGACCAGGGAACCTGTCAATATCGTGGGAATAAATTTCCATTCTCAGTGGCCAGTGCCTGAGCTGGCTTCCCAAGGCCATTAAACTATCACTGCAGCTCAGGCATTAGTTGGAATAAAGTGTTGGTGTTTATTTGTTATCATTTCTTAGTAAAACTAATTAAGGAACTAATTGATTGCTTTGTTGTTCTACTAATTAACTCCATATGGTGCCCATTTCCATGGAGATAGACTATGAGTTATGGGAAGGGCTCTGATTTAATGTGTCGTTTCTGGGTTTGGGGACAATCCTTTAGAATTAAGCATCCTTTTCAATATCATTTCCCTTCATTGCCACAACCATGTTCTTGGCCTTCCTGGCACCTTGAGGACAGAGAGATGGGGACAGCCAACACCTGCCAGGAAAGCACTGGGTGGAGAGAAGAGCACTGGGCTGGAACAGGTAGTGCAAAAAGCCCTGAGCTAAGATAATAATAATTATTATGGCAGAATTCTCTGCTTTTAACACCTGCTATGTACCTGGCTCCTGCTGAATGTTGTACATACAGTACCCCAAACCCTGTCAATTAGCAACACCTGCATTCGTGGACCCATTTTGCAGGGGGAAAACAAAAAACCCTGAGTTCCCAGAGTCACTTGTGTTGGGTTAGTCAGCTAATTTATGTGTTCTTTCACCCAGCAATCAACAAATATTTACCCAGCACCCTCTGTGAATGAGGCGCCATTCTAGCCTCTGGAAATAGCCCTGAATCAAAATCAATCCTTCCCCTCACAAAACTTATTCTCTAAAGGGGGAGACCCATAGTAAGAAAACGTATAAGATTATTTTAAATCATGACAAAGGCAAGGGAAAAAAAAGAACAAGTAGTAAGAGAGAGTGATAGAGGTGCAATTTTAAATCAGACGGGGAGGAAGGACTTCTGTGAACAGGTGATATTTGAGCTGGAATCTATATGATGAAAGGAAACTGGCCGCATGAATATTTCAGGCAAGAACCTGCTGGACAAAGAGAATAGCAAGTAGAGAGCTGAGGCAGGAAGGAGCTTGCTGTGTCCCAGGAACCAGAGAAGTCCAGGATGAGGGAGGCGGGGTTGGGGGAGGGGGTAGGAAAGGAAAGGTGATGTCAGGCAGGGGAGCAAAGCCAGGCCATGAGGCCCTTAGATGTCACAGGAGAGTCTAGACTCTCTTTTCTGTGGGCAGTTCAGTCCATCTACTCCTGAGCTCATCTTCTTCCCATAGCCCTGTGGTGCCCTCAGGTACAAACCTGGGCAATCCCACCAACACATGCAGGCACTCACCAAACATGGTCCAGAGAGGGTCCTTTGAGACTGGCTTGCTCAGTGGCTCCTGACCTGTGACTCTGTCCAGGGTCAACTGGTCCAGGAATGGGGGTGCCCTTAACCCAAAGTCAGGCTCCAAAACTTAAGTTAAGCTTCCTCGGAGCCTAGGAAGTAACCTGCACAGGTCATTTCCTGTACAGTGACCTGTGCAGGTTAGTATTCAGTAAATACTCAGTCTCCTTCCCCTCCCCGCCAGTCAATGCTGGGTTGGGCCATGTGACTTACTTTGACCAATGGAATGCCAGCAGATGTGATGCAAGCATGGGCCTTACATGTCTCGGGTGGACTGGTTCGGCCCTTGTGCTCTGGTGGTCTGTCATGAGACAGTGTCCAGGTATCTGCTATCCTTCGGCCTAGTCCTCAAACAAGCCCATAGTCTGGAGCCAAGCCCAGCCAGCCACAGTGTGTAAAAGTCACCCAGTGAAACCCAGCATAGATCAGCTACACCATAGCTACCCAGCAGGCCCATGAGCCTAAAAACAAATGGCTGTTATAAGCTGCTGAGATTTAGGGCTGTTTGTTACACAGCATTGTTGCAACAATAGCTACTTAAGTACTACAGCACTTGACTAGATGCCTCAGTTTCTTTATCTATGAAATGAGAAGGTGTGACCAGGAAATTCCAGAAGGCCCCAACCAATTCTTAAAGGGACAAATGTTCTCTCTGTCCTGCCACTTTGGGTTCCAACAGTTGTTGAGACTTTCTGAGAACTGGAAATAGCGTGGGAAGGGGTCATCTCCACCATCCTCCCCACAGGCATTCAGATCCAGCTCTAGCTCACTTCAAATGCAGCTGCCCACCCAAGCTTTCCCAAAGCCCCGCCCTGCCTTCTCCCCTCCAGTCTCCGTCTCTAACCTTTCCAATTGTTTATTCCTTCTGAAGCTCCAGGATAATCGTTGCAAGAGAAGCAATCAGCTCAGCCTTCTACAAGTCAAAGAGGCAGACAGGCAAGCTGGGGTATTAGACTGTCAATTTCCGGGCCCTACCAAATGTTAGAACAATTTTGGTGAATTACAAGCAATAGAAAATCACTTTGGGTGTTCATTAGGCAGGAGGCAGGAGCGGCGACGAATGCTTTGGAAGCGGAAGCAAAAGCAGGCTTTCCCAGAGCCAAAAGCCCACCTTCTAGCTTTTTCTGGGGATGGTTCACTTAACCCTCACTCTTCTGGAGAAAGCCCAAGGA
Organism: Micronycteris hirsuta; assembly: GCA_004026765.1. Classification (NCBI taxonomy): domain Eukaryota; kingdom Metazoa; phylum Chordata; class Mammalia; order Chiroptera; family Phyllostomidae; genus Micronycteris; species Micronycteris hirsuta. The sequence continues at coordinate 41,985 of PVJI01006310.1, read as the reverse complement.
GCCCGCCAGGTTTGGTGAATGGAGATAATTCCTTCAGGCCCTGGACAATTCACTGCGCATTAATAGAGGACCCATTACCTGTGTTGAGTCCCAGGGATGAGTGAGACACACTTGCTATTCCCTTGCTCCATCCAGTGAGAGACTCACATAGAAACTGCAATCAAAGAGAACAAAGAACTATGGGAGTAAGGAGGAAAGAGATGATTCTGATGGAGGGTAAGGGTGCCTCACAGAAGAGGTAGCACTTGAGTGGGGTCTGGAAGAATGACGAGAACACTAAAATACACTCTTCCCCACCATTTACAGTAATCAGAGTGATGGCTATTATGTTCAAGGCTGTGTTTTATATATATAATTGTCTAGTAATTCATAGTAATATTTAGGTAGAGACTATTATTATCCCCATTTTATAGATGAGGAAACCAAGTACAAAGAGAATAAGTACTTACCTAAATAATTATAGCCAATAAGCATGCGTGCAAGTAAAGCAGACCTGAGATAGTTCTCTAGCACTTTAGGGAAGATGAGAGATGATTGATGAATTGGAGGAGCATCAACCAAGAAGACCAGAGTTCACTTCCAGACTTGACCACTTATGACTCAGGTGAGTTGGGGGAGTTACTTAGACATTCCGAGCCACAGGTTCTCAAGAGGAGTTAGCATGGTCTAGGAGGAGCGTCCACACATAGTGGCAGGTGGAACCTGATGTCAGAGAACTAGGTCTGCATTCATTCTGTCACTAACAGCATTCACCGAACACCTGTTGTAGGCCTGGCACCACTTAAACGTTGTGGGGAGAAAGATAAATGAGACCCAGTCCTTGCTCTTATGGGAAGTGCAGTGTGGTTAGGGAACGCTTGTACGTATTAATCTAGGTGCTTGCTCCCAGCCTCTGGGGCCGCTGAATTCCTTCCATTGGACCCCAAGGGTCTCTCCTCCCCTCTGCTCCCTCGCTGCACGTGCAAGTATAAGTCATCCTCAGTGGAATATAAAACAAAGATTGCTGTGAACACTGACAAATGCAAAAAAGATGTACACCAGCAGAGCTAGATTTTCTGGCTACAGAGATCACGTAAAGGACAGGAGAAAGACAAAAGGGAGAGGAAAATGTTGGGAAGGACCAGAGAGGACCGGAGAGGGCAGAGTGGAGGTGTGTCCATGGGAAGAAAGGGAACGTGTACCTGAAGTGTCGGGGTGTACAAGAGCACAGACTGACTCCGCAGCATCTGAGGGGACCCCGCTGGCCCGAGATCAGTCCCATCAGCCGTTGGTCATTCAGCTGGCAGTGGTGCTTGTCTGTGTCCCACAGATTATGCCTCTGATTGGTTCAGCCCACGAAAACCATCCACAATCCTAGGGTCTCTGATGCTTGCAAGGTCCCTAGAGCAGAGGATGGAGGCCTTGGACATCCTGTGGAATATTTGTGAACTGAAATAAAAGACTTAACCTCTGGCTAAGGTGAGACTAGAAGGAGCTGGCCTCACTTTGCTGTCCAGAGAAGGAGTGGAGAAATGGAGGCACTGGAGACATGGGAGTGGGGGTGGAGCCTGCCCAGGGTCCCAGGCCACAGAAGAGAATGAGGCCAACTCTCACCGTGGAGACAAGAGAGTGGAAAACCTTTAGAGATGAGGTGACCTTTCAACTAACCCCTGGCCTGAATCACCAAGGCTTAAGGTAGAGAGGGACAGTCACAAAGGCCAACATCAGCAAGACTAGGGCTTCAACTGAAGGGCTTGGGTAAGCAGGAGGCAGCAACACAGAAACATGACTTGGGATAGAAAACAGGAGGGACCGGAATGGCAGAGCACAAGGCTGAGGCCCCTCTCGTCTCACCTCAGGAAGAGTTCTACCCTGGCAGCAGGAAGAAGTCCCCGGTGGGGCTCTGGTGGCTCCAGCGTGGCAGGCGGGGTTGGAAGTGAGGCAGGGCCAGAGGCCGCGCAGCACTTGCTGCATTACAATGGATGTAAAACATCTGCACTTCGATCCCAGCGCCAACTGCCTAAGCCCAAGACGGAAGAAATACAGGTGGAGAGGCATTTATATGAAAAAGGTCTAAAAGTAAGAAGGGACTGCAAGCTCTGGAGAAGTCAGCCCTGAATTCAACCTTGATTTGTCACAGTTGTTCCGTACACGTGACAGACTCCAATGTACAGTCAGGATTTTATAGAGGCACAGTTTTCAGCTGGTGGAAGGAACAGGAAACGAAAGATGCGTGGACCAGTGGCACAAGGGAAAGCACCCAGGCTGTGAGGCCAGACAAACATGGGTTCAAATCCTGATTTGGGGGTGTTTAGTAGCAGTAGAACTTGTGCAAGCTATTTTGTTTCTCTCAGCCTTAGTCTCCTCAGCTGGAAAGGTTATGGGGAATATTAGAGGAAAACAAATGTAAAGCATCTGTTAGAATGCCTGGCACGAAATAGGTGACTCAAAATATAGTAGCCTTTAGTGATGATGAAGGTGATATTGATGATGATGGTGGTGGTGGTGGCGGTGATAATAATGGTGCAGTGGTGATGATGTTGATGGTGGTGATGACCAATAAGATTAAACTACTGCCTTTTAATTAAGCCAGGCTGAGAAGATATTTTCTCACCACACCCCCTAGATCTTGGATACTTTTAAAACCCTGAGAAATGGAGAGTAAGCATCTAGGTGGATGATAAAAGAAGTGTTATAGTTGTCGACCTCTGAGAAGAAAAATAGTCTATTTAATGGTCAGCCGAAGCTGGTACTGGGGGTGGACAATCAGACAGGTGTTGTTTGCTATGCCCTCACTGTGGGCAGCCAGACACTAGGTGCTTGTGCATTCATCAACCCGTTCACCCCACCAACGCTCTGTGAGAGAGGTGGGAACAGTGCTCCTGACAGAGGGAACAGCCTGTGCAAAGGCCCTGAATGGGGAGGAATTAGATGGCTGGAGAGTGCAGAACAGAGAGTGGGACAATTGAGGCTGAACAGGTCCTAGCACAGTTCCTATGTGCACAGGTCCTAGCACATAGTGAGTGCTCAGTAAACCCAGACTCTGTCATCACTGTCGTCATAAAGGACTCTGTAAGAGTCTGGGTTACACCAAGATGAAAGAGGTGCTGCTGCAGGAGGGAAAGAGCTCCCTGTCACAGGAGGCATGCAAGCAAGGGTCATCAGACCACTTAGGGGACTGACTGCGGAAGAGCAGATTGAAGCATTGGATTGGGTAAAGCTTGGATCTGTGAGGTCTAGAAACTATTGCAACCGTTCCTCCCCATGAGCTGGCAAACTGAGAGGAGGGAGACTGAGCAGTGACAAGGATATTCAGGGTAGTCCTGAAAGCCTTGCCTGTAGGTGGATCCCATTTCCCTCAGCCATCCATTCATCACCATGTACCTGGACTGAAGGTGAATTCTGCCAAAGGTGCCCAGCCCAACACTGAGCATCGACACCCCAGAAAGGCAGAATTTCTCTGTGCCTTAATCCCTTTTGAACTTGTCCTGCCTCCTTTGTTCTCCCATTTTAATGATTCCATTTGCTCCACTGCCCCTCCCCCACAGCCATCACAGATCAACCCCGTAGCAGGGAGCCCCTTAATTGGCAGCAATGGTGCCAACACTCAGCTGTGCCAGTGGAGAGGCATTTAGTGGTGATTGTTCTGTATGGCAGGAGAAGGGGGAGTTCTTCAAAACCAAGTAGCTCCAGTAGCTTGCTCAACACGATTCGAAGGTGATAAATCGGCCTTGATTTTTTTTGTCATTTTTTTCCCCTGCTGGATCTTCTGACAAGTGGCCACTGCTGAGATTGCTGGAGGGGACAGAATTACTTTCAACTGCAGCTCCTGCTTTCTCGCCATCTCCCTCTCTTCCCTCCTCCCTTCAGGAGCTGCCACCACCTTTGACAAGGCCAGCCCCAAGGAAGGAGGTGCCAACAGAGCCAGGGCAGCATCTCTGAGGTTCCAAGTGCCCAGTCTGCTGAGTTCTGAAAAGAAAGCTCTAGAAGGAAGGTCGGGTACATTCATCCACTGGAACATGGCTGTGGGGCCTGAGGAGTGGCCCCAGAATTTCAGGTTCTGGGAATGCTCTCCCTCATTCCCTCACTCTCTTGTCATGTGATTCATTCATTCCACAAGCATTTCAAGCTATGTGCCTGGGCACTATACTAGTGAAACATAAGTAAATGAAACTGACAAAGATTACTACCCGGTAGATAAAGGGGAGACACGGGCAATAAACCATACATATAATAAATCAGGAAATTCTATCTACTTAGAGGATGTTGAGTGTTATAGAAAAACAAAAAAACTAAGCAACAGAAGGAAAAAGTGATTGAGAGTGGGGAGATCGCAGTTTTCAATACAGTAAACAAGATAAAAGACAGTTGGTACCTTTAACCGGCAGAGTAAAGCCATGAAGGCATTCACTCATTCTCTCAATGGCTCATTCATTCATTCACTCACTCATTCAGGCATTCATTCCCTCAATCATCACTCATTCTTCCATTCAACAATTCCTCTATTCACTCACTCTTGCATTTGCTTGCTTACTCCCTCATTCAAGCATTCCTCCATAAGCTCACTCACCCAGCAGTGTCTCAGACCCTGAGCCCCTTCCATTTCTGCCCTGCAACATGCCCCATGTCCCTTCTCTTCTGGACCTTTGCATCAGCGGTTCTCATAGCCTGCAATGCTACTTCTGCTCATCTCCACCTGCAGTGCTAGGTTTGCAGCCAGCCCCTCCAAGGAGTGCCGCTGCCTTGCAGTCTGGGTCAGGGCTGCAGCTCAGGGTTTCCACACTTGGTCCTCTCTCTCACAGCATTGTCACAGCAGCTGGCTCCTTAACCTGACACTCCCACAAGACCACAAGCTCCTTGAATTTGGGACGACATCCTATCCCTACACCTGGCATCATAGTTGGAACACAATAGATATTCAGTAAACATTTGTCAAGTCAATCCATTGTCAGGAGCAGTCTGGGAAGAGAATCAGAAGAATTTCCAACCAACCAGGGACACGCTGTGTGGAGGGGGGAAAGCGCATCTATGCTGAGCAGCCCGTGCACCAGGGGCTGGAAAGCCCTGAGCAAGCTCCACACCAACCCAATAGGGCCAACATTTTTAACTCACTTCATGGACGAGGACACTGAAGCACAAAGAGGTCAAATGCCCTGCCAAAGATCCCATAGGCTCAGTGGGACTTTCTCCCACGTCTGCCTGACCCCAAACCCTGCTCTTGCTACACCCCTGTGCTGCCTCCCTCAAGACAAGCAAAGTTCGTCTGGCCAGTTTGAGCGTGAGCCTGGAGGTCTGAGACCACATTCACGGGGTCCTCAGCCCCCACCTTAGCTATCTGCTGCTGGCCGATATTAGATGATTTTCCTGATGCTGCATTTAAATGGGGCCAGACCTCCCCAAGACCATAGAGCCCTGGCCTCAGACCTTTCAACTGGTAATTACTCTGCAGCCACAGTGTGAGATCATCCATTAACCTGAGGCCAAAGGGCACCCTGCTAATCAGCCAGCTCTGATGCCATCAAGCAGCCGGGCTGATTGCAGACCTTAATCACGGACGGACGCGCACAATCAGACTGTCCAGCCCTCCTCCAAGCCCGAAGGGAAAGAAAGTTTTATTATAGTGGGGCTGACATTTGGCAGCTTCTGCAAAGAGAGGTTGCCATAGGCCATGTCGCAGCCAAGACTCACTTACTAACCAAGCATGACCGAAGGAGGAGGAGGAGCTTGGTCAGGCCAGGCAGAAAGACCATGCAGGAGACAAAGATCGAGGGAAGGGAAGGAAGGGAACTGTTTGAGCACCATGGCCCAGGCACTGTGCTGCGTGCCTCACTTTCATTGCCTTTAATCTTCAAGTAATGTTTCAAGCCCCATTTATAATGGGAAAGCCAAGGTTCAAGTAAATTAAGAAACTTTCCAAGATCATACAGCTGGTAAGCGGCAAAGCTAAGACTCCAAGGCTGAATTTTTTCTAGCTCCCAAATCAGTGCCCTTTCTACCTTCTTGAGGTATGGAACTGGCAGGCTGGCTGATTCCTCGTATCAGAGGATGACAAAGCTGTTGATGTGTAAGTTGAGACTAATGTGCAATGCCTGTTCCAACCACATTTGCATTTGAAGAGAAGTATGATTAACCTGAAGAAGAGTCTCAGTAATAGTAGGATTTCGGGCACTGTTAGATGACTGGGGAGCTCCATCAGCCAGAAGGACTCTTCAGGTCTCTCTGGGTCCCCACTAGTAATAATCCCCATCCTCCTCATTTTCTTAAATCACTTTGGCCATGAAAAAACAGAAAGCTTGAAACCCTGTATTCTTCTTTGAAGAATAAAAAGAAGTACAAGGTTCCTGGGACAAAGGTAAGAGATGTCCCCCTTGGAGCACCTTGTTGGCCCACCTTGGTGGCCCAGTGTTGGGAAGGAGTCTTCAGCCTCAAAGTCAAAAAGATACCTAGAGAGAGGCAATGCACCTCATGGCCAGCATAAGATAGGCCAATAATGCCATTCCATTGCCCACACTGAGAGGGTGGCCTGGGAATCACAAAGTGGGGAAAGGACACACCCAAAGGGCTCCAGACAGGTGACCCCTGCAGCTTGTCCATGACTAAGGGGATTTCTTGCTTCTTCCCACAATCCACCATGTGTAACCCATGCAGCTTCCCACTGGGTTCTCTACTCCTGTGCCCAGTCGTTCTATGTCCACCGTCCTGTGCTACTTACTGCTTTCATAACACTTCTCTATGAAATCACTTTCTTTTGTCTGTTTATTGATTGTCTTTCCATTAAAATGTTAACAACCAGGAGGGCAGAATCTTCTCTGACTTGTTCACAGCTGTAGATCCCAACAGCTAGACCAGTACCTGGCACACAGGAGGTGCTAGGTAAACATTTTTGAATGAATAGTGCTGAAGTTAGGGTCATGGAATGAGTGAAGGATGGGGACCTCAGAGCAGAAGGACTAGAGGCAGAATGAGTAGTGGGATCCAGTTAGTTGTCTAAAATTTGGGGTCTAGTTTCTACATATAAGGTACAAAGATAAGAAAAATCACATGACAACTAGTTCCAAAGGCTCATTCATTTTTTTTAATTAAATATGTTTACTGATTTTTAGAAACAGAAATATCAATGTGAGAGAAACATCAGTTGGTTGCCTCCTATATACACACCCCAACCAGGTATGTGCCCCGACCAGGAACCGAACCCATAAACTTTCAGTGTACAGGACAATACTCTGACAAACTGAACCACACTGGCCTGGGCCCAAAGGGTCATTCTTGACTAGTCCTTCTATACTTGTCCCTGTTTAATAATCTCTGCTTTCTAAAACATCTCCAGTCTGTACACGTCCTCTCAAGGCCTCCAATATCCGGCTTCTCCTCTCTCCCTGACCCACCCAACTACACTCCTACCCCAGCCCCACGGAACTCTCATCCCTCAGGTTCATCAGCCTGCTCCTGGGCTGCTGGCTTTGTAGATTCTTTTCCCACTGGCTCATGCACCCTGAAGCAGGTCGCAGGTTAAATGTCACTTCCTTGGGGTCACTCCTTATACGTCTCCCCTCACAACGCTCAACATACTTAATCATGAGAGCTCACTGAATGTCCCCCTTCCTGGGAGACTCTTAACCCCCAAGGACAAGTGCCAAGGCCTTTTACTCTCCGGTGGATCTCCAGTGCTGTTGTAAAGGAAGTGCTTGATCTTCATTGAATGAATGAAAGAACGAATGATTCTAAAACTGCAGAATCCCAGTTAGATCTGTGACCCTGGGGCAGCTACTTAGAGGGAGGAAGGATCTGCCTAGCTCCCACAAACCCTGCGTGTGCTGCTCTGCCTGGGCTCTGACATCTAGGTGTGCTTAGTCTGCTGTCTCCTTCTTTGTCCGTTTTGTCGCCCTCTGCTGGCCAGAGTGACAATTCCACTGTGATGGGACAGGAACCAGGCAGATTTCTCTGTCCAGCTGGTCAGTCTTTGTCTACCTCTCCCTAAAATGTAAATGTCAAAAAATGTACAATTTACTTATTTTTTATTCCTTTCTAGTTGAACCCCAATGTTTTTTGAGATTCAACAAGCACTGTTGAAAAAAGTCAAGACTAGGAGAGTAGATTTAGGCACTTCTTAGTGGCCACAAAGAAAATTAAAATAGAGGGACATAGTTTTAAAGTCACATTTGAATCTCAGCTTTTTGTTTCCCTACCTGTGTGATCTTGGACGAATCGCTTTGCTTCTCTGAGCCTCAGTTTTACCACCTGTGAAAGGGCTAATGATATCTTCCTTGCAAGATTGTTGTGAAAACCAAGATAAGCTAAGCATATGGCCACAGTATGTGCCCAATAGGTGACCGCTGTCACTAGTGAATAGGTAACAAGCTCTGGCCTTACTTGGCCTCTCTGGCTGTGTGACCTTGGGTAGGTAGCTTCCCCTCTCTGAGCCTTTCCCACTCCCCTCATCTCCAGAGTCCTCACTAGGATTCTGCTCTTCCCAAATATGGCACAATAAGTCACCCACCTCCTTAATGGACCTTCCCTAAGCCCAACTAGACCTTGAGGTTAGGACTGCATAACTAAATCACAGAATCCATCCACGTATCCTGCTGCTTACCAAATGTCCCTGTGACACACTCTGATTTCTCTTCAGATCGTATAAATCTTTCGCCTTTTACCAAATGTCCCTGTGATGTCCGTAGCCTCAGCAAGTATTGCCAAGTTCAAGGAGGAGGAGCTCTCTGCCCTGACCTTTTTTTCCTAACTTAATTACAAATCCCATTAATTCGGGTCAACAGACATTCACTGAGCACCTACTCTGTGCCAAGTGCTGCAGCGAGGAATCACAGATGAACAAAATGTCCTCCATCAAAATCGAGAGCCTGGGCAGGGATTCATCCAAGACTGGAGTTTGCCCCTTTTTTTTCTGGACTTCTGGAACAGCTGCAGTACCCGAGGTCCAGCAGGAAACCAATGGCATACTCAAACATCATCACTAAGACGAGTTTAATAAAGTCTCTTATTTACAAAGGCAAGGGCAAGGCTAGGGAACACCAACAGGGTTACTGAAGCATTTTGGAGTCACCTCTTCTAGGTCTGAGCTTAGCAGAGATCTGTCTGGGAAGGAAGGAAAGGGAAGAAAATTAGTCTGATCTCTCTCTCTTCCTGCCCTTTGATCCCCTGCTGTTGCCTCCTATTAGGGGAACCCAACAGGAATCCATAATGCAATCCCTAAGGGTTGGTCTTCCAGGACACAGAGCAGGGGGAGGATGCCAGAGAGAGAACCTGGAGGAGCACAGAGTTTCTACCTGCTATAGAGGACGGGACATGACCCTGGGAAGGACATGACCTTCCCCTTTCCACTCATGAAATTCCCTCCTATGAGCCTGGGTTGTTATTTCCAGGAATGTGTCACAGAGGTAAGTTCAGGGTACAAAGTGTTATTGTTGAAACACCCCAAGTGCCCCCAAGGCCCTATTGAAATTCTTTCCCTCTCCCCAACTCTCCTGGTACCATTGCAGGAATACTGCAGCTCATATTCATCTGTCTCCAGAAGATTAAACCATCCCCTGGAAAAGGCCACTGTTTCCCGAGGGAGGAGAGCCCATTTATGTTCATTCCCTCAAGAAACTAACTTTTCAGAAAAAAATGTACAGGTTGATTTCTTCCCCAGCTTGAGAAGAAGCTGCTGCTTTTTAGGGAAGGGGGGGGGAGGGGAGGCATGGTAGGTGTATCTGAAGGACTTTGCTCTTTAACTTGACCCACCCCCAACATTTTATTTGAGTGGGAATGTTGAGAAAACCAACAACAATAATAGCAACAGTAACAACAGACACGTATTTATTGAATACATACAGCTTGGCGCTCTGTTGTCAGCACTGTGCCAAATGGTCTGATTTGACTGTCACAGCCTCAGGTTTCTATTAATAACCCCATTTTATAGATGAGGCAACCGAGGCACAGAAAGGTTGAGTGACCTACAAAAGATCACACAACTGCCAAGAGGCAAAATTAGGATTGGACTCAAGTCCATGTCTCTCTCTAAAGCAACATTTCTCAATGGGAGACTCTTTGAAAATGTCTAGAAATATTTTTATTGTCACATCTGGCTGGGGGGTGGTGAGGGGAGAGGTGGCATCTAATGGCATCTAAGGGTAGAGACCAGGGATATTTCTAAACATCTGACAATGCACAGGACAACCCCCAACAAAATGTCAAAACCCTGTCAGTGCTGAGGTCAGAAACCCTGCCCCAAAGTCTCCCATTACCTCCTACTGCGTCCACCCAATCCTGATGACCCTTCAGCTGGGGGAAAGCTCACCAGGAGAATGGGGGCCCAGATCAGGCACTGCCCTGTTGAAAATGTTGGTCTTTGGCCTAAGAACCTTGGAAAGACCCTGAAGAATCCTAAACAGGGAAGAGACGTGGTGAATTTGAATTTCAAGAAGATAGCTCTGGCTGCTGTGCGGAGAATGGATCAGAAAGCATGGAGGGGAACCAGCAGGCAGGCTGCTGAGATAATCCAGATGATGGTGAACTGGAAGGACAGGGTGACAGAGACAAGTAGGTGGATTAGTCATCTATTTAGAAGGATGCAAAATCGGCAGGACTGGGTGAAAGAAGGAAGTATTAGAGATGACTGCTAGTCTTCTGGCCTGAGAGACAAGCTTGATTTTATTATAGACCTTGCCTGTCTCTAGCTTTCCGTAATGACTTCTCCAGCAAACAACTATGTGTTTCCGATGGAGACACTGGCATCTGCAAAAGTGCTGAAAAGAGGACAGGTTGAAGCCCAGCCTCAAGGCTGCCAGGTTTGGTTGTGCAGGAAGTAACGATGTGAATGGTGCCCCTTAGGGTTAAGCAGCCTACATCGGAGCCTGCACTTTCCAGGTTGCCAGACCTGCAACCTCAGTTCTTGACTACGGATTGGCCATTGCTTAGCAAGGCCAGAGCTTTGAGAACAAAACTACCAAATGTTAATTCAGTCCAAACAAGAGGAGTCTCAAGGGAGCCTGGCAAGCCACTACCTCTAGTTCTTCACAAAGGTCCCTACAAATGGGGAGGAAAGGAGGTCAGAGGGGCACAGGGGTAGGAGTAACTTTAGAGCCCATGAGTGGAAATGATAGAGAGAAACAGTTCAGCTTAGTGAAATAATTATTTCTTTAAGTTGCCAAGCTTTATTTAGGTTGTTATAGTTACTGGTAACATACCTAGCTCTGTATTCCACCCCATCCTATGCAGCTCCAAGTAGTCTCCTGTTGGGAACCACCCTGCCTGGTTTCAGAGGCTGTAACTCCCCATGGCTAAGGCTGAGTAAGACCTTGGGACCCTAAGCCACTAAGGAGACAAAGCTTATCTCCCTGCCCCCTTTACTTCATCCTGCTTGGCCCCTAGCACATGGCCAGTTAGCCAATGATGGGTAAGACTCCTCAAGGGAGGAATGACCTAAGACAGGCACAGTCACTAAGGGGCCCTCAGGGAAGGACTTGGGGGGCTATAGAAAAAGGAGGTGATGAACCCTCGCCCCTTGGCTTTGACATAGCCTGAGTCCTCGTTCTATCTGTGAGATGTCTCCTAATCTCTTGGCTGCCTTACTTCCCCTGCTTGACTTAAGGCTGAAACAATGACAGAGAGCGGTGCAGCCCTGTGCTGGAAAGGGTGGGTTCCCTGGGGCAATCAGGCCTAAGAAAGAATACATAAAATCCTGTGAAACCTACTTTGCTAAGAATGTCCTCAGTTTTCTGATAAGGGTCCAAGCATGAAATGAGTTTGTTTCCCAAAGTTCTATAGCCCTTTTAGCTAACTGACCCTGACTCAGAATAAGCCTTCATAGTTCTTTGTATGTTATCTATTGTTTGATCCTTACTGCCTGACAATGATTGATGAACTTTACCTGTATTCCTGTGCAAGTTGAACCCAATAAAAGCCCATTGAGGAAAAGGCTCCTGTCCCTTATCCTTTGAGAGATTGGCCACCTTTCCTCCCCAAGCAGATCACATCTTGATAAACTTATTCTCATCCATGGTGGACAGGGGGCTCTGCAGGCAAAGCTCCCCCACAGGCTCCCTTCAGTCTCACTTCTTACCCTCTTTCTTGTCCTTCTTAACATCTGTGGTGGCCTGGGAGGCCAGGGAGCCCATGGCATTTCAAATGGCCTTATTGTGGGGATCCACACCTGGAAGGTTCTCTAGGACACTCTGAGGAAGAGCAGGTTGTTTATGCCATGCATCTATCCCTGCAGGGCACAGAGCTGGGCTAGGCAGAATCAGCCAACATTGATACCAGCTCAGCCACAGACACATCTGAGTCCGCCACAGAGGAGGATGATTATGATGTGATGCGGGACCCTGAATTCCTTCGGAGAAAAAGAATAATGAAAGCTGTTCCACCATTAAAATGGTCTACCTTGTAAAGCAATGAGCTCCTCATGACTCAGAGAACTCCAGCTTTGGCACAATCACCTTCAGTAAGAGGTGCAACAGAGACCTCAGCATCTGTTGGGTAGGGTGTTAACCAGACCTGTTCGAAGACAGGTTCTGCTCTGAGAGCATAGGATGTCAACAAGGCACGGTGCTATCTCCATTAAGAAGCCCAAATGGTATCTCCAACAAACTCTAAGTGCGTCTGCAGCAGCTGAGAAAAGTTACACCAACACTCGTGACCACATCACTTATTCAAAAACTCTCCCTGCTGAGCAGGAAACATCACCCAGATGGTTTTTTGAAATGTAACAGAGATGTGCTTGCAGCTGCTGACAGAACTTCAATAAATGTGTCCTCAACGTAAACACGCTTCCACTCTCTGCCCACTGATGAGCACGTTCTTAGCGCTCACCCACCTAAACACCTCCGCTTTCTCTCCTTACATCTGTGGAGGGTCGGGGGAGAGAGGGTCAGACATGATTCAGAAGGTGGTACAGGGACAGCCATGCCCACACTTTGAGGTAAGTTGTCGACTGTCCTGATGATTCTAACACAGGTTGTCGCAGGCCTAGAACTTTCTTCTGAGCTTCAGACCCACATAGCCAATTGCCTGTGAAGCATCACCTCCAAGACGTCCCAAGGGCACCTCAGCTTCACCAGATCCTTAGCATAGGTCACTGTAGCCTTCCTCACCCCCACCCAAAAGTTCTCCTGCCCCAGAGCCCCAGTTTTCAGGGAAAGTCACCCAAGCCAGATACTTAATCCTTCTGGAGTATCTTTGACCCTTACCTTTCTTACCCTGCCTTAGTTTGAGTCCCCCCAAAAGCAAACATTGAGAATTATACAAACAGTGTATTGGGGAGGTATAGGAAACCCAGGGTAAAAGAAAAGGGAAGTGAGATAGGGAAGAAAAGGAAATCAACCAGAGACGCATCTATCAAGCCATCTGTGCTGTGGGCAACTGAAGCGTCATTCCACATGGACACGTGAGGAAATGGTGTAGACACGAGCCCCAGAGTCACGTTGTGTGTTGGAGGGGGGCAGCCCAGTGGGGTGTTAATTCTCTGGCACTTACATCCTGTCTTACCCACAGGCAGTTCCCAGCTTCAAAGAAAGCTTTCAGGCAAAGAGATCCGGATACTGCATGTGGAAGTAAGCCAAGAAGTGGTAGGGCTCAAGGGAGGTGAGCAGGACATCAGCTAAGTGTGCCGTAACATCAACTCCGATGGAGTCCGTTGCCTAAATTACTCTCCAGTATTCTAGATTCTCCCTGTTCTAGATTCTTCCATCTCCATCCAGGCCACCATCAGGCTTTTTGCAATTATCACTGACTGGTGTCCTTGGCGCCAGCCTGACGCCCTATAAGCCTTCTCCAAACTGCAGTCTAAGTGAGGTGACATGCATAATGGGTACAGGACAGACTTCCTGTCCCCCTTCTAGATACACGACTTCACTGAAACACCTCACATCTCTACACCTGCTTTCGTTTGGTTTGTGTGTGTGTGTGTGTTTTCTCAAGTAAAAAGTAGGCATGAAACTTGTACCTTCCTCACAGGGTTGTAGAGAAGATTACATGAGCTCATACAGGTGAAGTACTTAGAACAGCACCCAGTACATAGAGATTGTCCAATAAATGTTAGCTATTAATCTCTCTATAACAAAAATGTGATATGTCACCCCTGCAAGTCTTCCCTCTGAGAACTAGACCCTGGAGAGGTGAACTTGAATAACTGCTGAAAGATTCAGAACCTAGAAAACCCTAGTGATATCCTTGGAGAATAACTTTACACCCAAGGATCAAAGATGCTATTGGTGTAGTGGGTGCCTTGGGATTAAAGAAGCCACAAAAGTATGAGTTTGTTCACCACGGGTATTGAACCCAAGAATCAAGGAAACAGGAGAAGTCCTCCCCAGTCAAGGGCAGACTTGTGATCAGAAAGGTACAATTAAAGAAGGAAAGAGTTTTGTGTTTGGTGACAGCCCCAGTCCTGCCAGTAGAGGAGAGTCTTCAGAGTCAAGATCATGCAGGATTAACATCTGTCTCCAACACTCACAGTGTGTCTGTCCTTGGTCAGGTGACTTTCCCTCTCTGAACCTCAGTTGCCTGATCTATAAAATTGAAATAATACCACACACCTTATAAACATGTTGGAAGGATTAAATATTATCATCACTTATATAAACAGCCCAGACAGACAGGTAGGGTCTCAATGAAAGCTAGATTCTGTCTTTCTCTCTGCTCACAATCACTCTCCTGGACCTGCTCTCCGTATGAGCACAATGGAAATTAGAGTACTGGCTTGAGCATTTTGAATGGCTCATCTCACATCCTCTGTCCCCATCTGTTTGCTTCCATCACTGCTGCAGCCACTACCTGTGTGGTTGAAGGTTGGCAACACCTCACATCTCTTGCACCATCTCTCCCTCAACTTATACCCATGGCCTCCAGACAACTTCCTCCTGACCACTAAACTCAGGTCTGGTGCACAGAAATGTTGGTACTATTCAAAAGAATGGCTGTCACACTAGAGTCCTACTCACAGTGATCCTGCAGGACAGGGGTGAGAGGGTTCCTCCCAGTAGGTGGCATTTTGAGCAGTGTCCTTGGTAGTCCACTTTGATGGAAGCATAAAGGTGTTGAGGTCTGAACATACATACACTCCTGGGCAACAACAAAGGGTTGATCAGGGGCCTGGAAGGAGCACAGAGTTGAGAGACCAGGGATTATGGGGAAGGCAGAAGAAGCATGTGAATGGATCTGTGGATATGCAAACAAAACTTGCAGGCCCTTGTCTCGCGTTATTGCACACAGTAGGTCATCCAAGCAGAAGAAGCACTCAACAGCTAGACAGACAGGCTAATGCAACCAGTGGATGCCAGCCAGCCTCCTTCCTGGGCCCCCCACTGTTGTGCATGGGTCTATAAACAGAGCATCCAGGGAACAGGGATGGAGATTAAATATGGGCTCAGCGGTTGGGGTCCTTCTCACTAAGGCTTATCTAACTACTGCCACCGATGAATGCCTAAACTAACAGCAGCAGACACTAAAATGAGCCCTCAAAATGGCATCACGAGGACACTAGCTGGCCACTTGGTGACAGATTAATCACCTTGAACTCCTTTGATTGAAGACAGGGCAGCCACCGTCTGTACAGGAACTGAGAGTCACTCTAGCTACAGGTCCATCGCCTTTGACTGCAATGCCTCTCCTGGTGCCACCAATCGTAGATTTAAAGAATGTGGGACCCTACATAATGTCACCTTAGACCCCTGGAAGAGCTGGGGCAATGAGTGCCTGACCACAGGACATTTGAATATTTAAATGTTTGATTAAAGGCTCAATTAAGAAGCCAACTATGAGACAGTGACCTGCAGAGCTGGGACACTGTCCTCCAGGTGAAGCAAACAGTGCTGGGTCACTGGTATTTAGAACACATATATAGGTCAAGAAATCAAGGTCAAAAGTAGGGTTGACCTCTCTCACCCTCACTTCAGGATACACTCATGGCATTTGTTCTTTCCATGCCTGCAGCCTGGTTCCCATTAGATGGAGGAGGGAAACTTACTCTGAGAAAGAAAAAAAAACATTGGTATGCGTGATGGATCCAGGAAAGCCAGTAGTATCATTTCAGTCTGAGTCTGAAGGCCTGAAAACCAGGAGAACCAGTGGTGTCAAGGTCTAGTCCAAGTTCAAAGGCCTGAGCACCAGGAGCACCAATGGGATTTATACATCACATGGGATTCTGCATCCTCTGCCACACCATGTGTAACTCTCAGTCTGCGAGCAGGGAAAGTGCAAAGTGTCAGCTCAGCAGTCAGGCAGAGAAAGAGGATTCTTCTTTCCTCCACCCTGTTGTTCCGTTCAGGCCCTCAACTTGTTACATGACGCCCATCTACACTGGAGAGGGTCCTCCGCTTTACCCAGCCTACTGATTCAAATGCTAATCTTTTCCAGAAAAACACCTCCGAGACCCACCAAGAAATAAGGCTTAGCCAGGTGGCTGCTCATCTGTGGCCTAGTCAAGTTGACACAGAGAAATTAACCACCGCCATGCACAAACCTGTAAGTGTGAGGGTGTTAACAACCTCCTAGGTGTCCTTTGACCAGCAGGGGACAGAAACTAGAACATAAATAGGCCCCCTTCTGAGTGACAAGCAAATTCAGAGGCACACTCTGTATCAGTGGTCCCCAGCCTTCCTGGCACCAGGGACCAGTTTCATGGAAGACAATTTTTCCACAGACCAGGGGCGGGGGATGGTTTTCGGGATGATTCAAGCACACACTTTCAAGCTCACCTCCTGCTATACAACCCAGCTCCTCACAGGCCCAGACCAGTACCGCCCGTGGCCCACGGGTTGGGGACCCCTTCTCTGTCTGTATAACTCCTCCAGGATCCCCAGTAGGACAGAGCCCTAGTTGTCCAACACACCAACCTGGTCAATCAGACGTCCTGCGAGAGGCTTGCGTTATTTCACTATTTCCACCCTGCTCCCTTTTGGTCCTTGGGATCACTTTCCAGAATAAACAACCTCACTGTAAATTGGCTTCAGACAATAACCCGACCTCTCTGAGCCTCAGTTTCCTCTTCCGTAAAATGGGGATAACAACTGCCCCTCCCTCCTCAGGCTGCTGTGAGCAGAAGTGCCAATCGCCCAGCCTGGAGGCAGTGCGGGGGCTCGGGCAGGAACCGGTGGAAGCGAGACAATCACCTTGAACTCCTTTGAAGCACTGATTGACGACTTCTTTCATAAACTATAAAAATGGCTTGTTTTCTTCTTGCTCCATGTTCAGTTCTGCTTCAGTCCCACTAGGCACCCTTCGCACAAACATACCAACTGGTCCGTTTTTCCCTTTGGTGAGAACCAGGTTGGGGAGGGGAGCTAGCATTTCTCTGCATTCCTATTGGTTCTCATTCAATTATTCATCATCTCTTTTCCAAGGAGAGCCCCGTCCCCCATTGAAGATTCAGTTGCAGATGCTGCCTAGGAAAAAGCTGGACCGGAGTTCCCCCAAAACAGGGCCCAGCAGTGACTCTTTTGTTTGAGAGTCACCTGGCTGTGCCTCTGAATTCTTTAGGAATAGGATTTGGTTTTCATCAGTTTTGACATCCCTTTATCCAAAGCTTTGGATGCTACATTCACAAAGGGCTTATGAATAATGCATGGCGACCTGAAAAACTCCAGGCGGGTAAATTAAAGATGAGCATGAAAAACCTGGATGCTCAGGCTGAATTCAGCTGTGACCACAGCAGGCAGTTCTGCTACACGGGATCGGCTACTGGTTATCTACACGCTGCCTCGAAGGCCTGCCCCGCCTTCCCCGGGCTCTGCAAGGGAGGGTCCTCCACCCTGGGCCCTTAACCGCTGCAGCGCTCCAGTTCTGACCTTGACCCACAGCAACCTTCAAAACATACTCCTCCAAAGTCCCATTTCTTTTACAGCTTATTAGAAAGTTAAAATTAAACCTAAAAACAAATACGTGCAGTACCAGGAATGATGAATGATGCAGCGTCACTCTTCCAAATCACATACTTGCTGTGCTCGCACAGAAGTGTCCGCACACACCACTGCAGTTAGAGGAAGAGGAGGAGTTATTGATATTATCCACCTGCAAGAGCAGTGGCCCCCAGAGCCCACAGGAGGAGACACAGGAGAGGCCTGGTCTTGGTCTGGTCTCCTTGCTGTCATTGCTTGGTTGAAAAACCCAGGGCCAAGGGCTCCCTGTCTCTGGTTTCAACGTCCCATTCTACAGATGGGACAACTGAGGCCCAGAGTAGAGAAGCTACTCTCCCAGGGTCACACGACAAGTCAATATCAGAGCCAGGAAAATAACCAGAATCTGTTTTCCAGTGCAGCTCTCTTCCCCTGACTCTGGAATGCCGACCACCCCCGTTCCCAGGTGAGCCACCCTAGGAAAAGGAGGGGAAAACATACTTGCAGGTGATTTAAGGCAGATGCTTCCAGATTGCCCCGCTCCCTCTGGGTAATTTATGGATGTGTGAACAGGATGATGGGCTCACTGCTTACACCATGTAATTCAAAAAATGCAGCCGCCCAGGAAAGATGGGTGAGAGGTATAAAAATATGTACATTTGATGGAGCATATATATGTGTTTGTAAATACAGTCTGTTATTGCTCAGTGTTATTATATATCCATCATCTTTCTTTGGGTTATTGGAAACATAAAAATCTTAAAGCACTAAAAACACAAAGAACGATAAGTCACCCAGGAAAGTATATCTTCTCAGGGATGATTTTATGTCGGGAACAGTTTGTGCCTTCTGAAAATAAAGTCCTTGTACTGCCAGGGAGGGAAGAGGAAGCAGGGTGGAGTTGCAGGGCAGTTCCCACAAGCCCCTGGGCAAAAACCACTGTTAAAGTTGTGGGGGTGGTCAGTGGGTCAGAGGGGAAAGGCAGTGGGCAGAGGGTCCAACCCCGTTGAGGTTCCACCATTTGGGCAAGCTGTGGATTTGTAGGCTGGTTCTTCACCTGTAACCTGGGGATCAGAGCCCCCACCGGCTCCACAAATACTGGCTTCCCCCCTCCCCCGGCCCACCCCATTCTCAGCAAGTGTCAGATGCGGCTGCACAAAAGTGACTTTGATGTATCAGCGCCCCCCTCTCTGGGTTCCTCCTGGCAGGACAAGCAACCAAACCATGAAGCGGAACCATAAACTAAATTCCAAGAAGCAGACATAGTCAATAACACAAGCATGATTTTTAAGTGAAATTAATGATTTTTCAAATATAGATTTCCTCTCCGTGCCCTTCCTTCCAGAACTTTGGAGAGTCACGCTTCTACATGCATTTGGTGATGTTGCTGAGGCCTGGGGTTCTGTTACTAGTCAAATGTTAAGGAGACCTGAAAGGGGCGTGGGGGTGGGAGGTGAGTGTCAGAGGTCACATGTGCAGAGGGTGCTTCACAATGACTGGACACAGAAGCATGGAGACCGAGAACAGTGGATTAGAGTGATCCAAACCCTGGCCCTCTGTCCCCCTGTGCCCGTCTGTCCTCCACTCTGCCTTCGCCTTGCATACCTGAATATGAGGGGCTGGACTAGATCCTCTTCAAGGCCCCCACAGGACTTCACTTTCAGCATAAGGTGGGGATGACACACACTCTCTTTTATTCATCTCCAAATCCCCATCATGTGAAGTACCAGAAAAGATACTCCATAGTAGAGGTTCAATAAACACTTGTTTTATTAATTAATTTTATGTTCTTCAGAAATTCACTTAAGTGACCCCACAGGTAACAGACCAATTGCATTCATGGCCGCAAATAATGGCATCCCTGTGTCCCACCTTTGCAGTTTGTTACCCCTTGGAATCTGGGCTCAGCCATGTGACTTGTTCCCATCAATGGGAAAGTAGCAGATTTAGTACCCACAGAACCTTGCAAAGGTCCTTGCACTTTTCCATCTCTCTCTCTCCCTCTCTCACTCAGACCCGCCCCTGCTGCAGCCAAGCTGCGAAAGGGGGAGGAAAGACGAGGCACTCCAGCTACAGCCACGCAGACCCGACAGCCCCCAGCTGACCTCAGGCACACAAGCCAGCTCAGCCCGTCAGCCAAGCCCCACGCCCCCCCACCACCCCCCATCCCCCGAGCAGCAGGGCCCCCTAGCCAACCTCACAGGCAGTAACAAGTGGTTATCGGTCATGAAGCAAATGCTAACCGATACACTAGGTTGTGTGTGATTTCATCTAAAAATTAGCAAACCTAGGGAGAGCAGAGCAGCCAGGCCTCGGGGAGAGCAAAGGAGCCCTGCTCTGAGCTGGCAGTGGATTGGCTGCTCTCTCCTATCCACATGTTCCTCTCTTCTGGTGCCACCCACCAGCACCCACACCCTCTATCTAGACATGTCTCTTCTGCCCTCATTCCTTAGGCTAATACCTGGGCATAGGACCCCCACCACCACCCAGCCTCTCCCTGCACCTGGACCTTTCAGCCTGGGCCCTGCTGCTAAGTCAATGCCACTGCTGTCCTCTACACCTGCACTCACAGTGCAGCTCAGTTGACAAGAGGGACAACCAGCAATGCTGTGTGAGTATATGTATACATACACAGGTGTATATACATATCTACATATGCATTACATACACATATAAACGCATATGTAGGTATATATGTATATATACGTACAGGGGAGAAAGATACTTAAGCTTCAGAACAGTGATTAAGCTAGATGGCTTATACAAGTCTAAGATTCTTAAATTCTCTCCTCTGAGGGAAGCCCAGAGAGGATAAATAATCTTGCCAAGTTCATTCTGCAAGACTCAGACTCAGTTGTTCTGACTCTTCATCCAGAGCTTTCCCCAATACACTATATTAAATTTCCTCACAGTCCAATCCCTGGGAAACGTGGGAGCAGCTTCAGACAGAGCCACAGCAGTTACGCGAGAGAACCCGCCATCACCCCTCGTGTGTTCCCGTTGGACATGCCTGGTCCTCACAGGCCGGAATGAGTGCCAGCCAGTGTCATATTATTTACTGAGTCTTTCAACAGCTCCTAACATCACATTTGCTCATGATAATAAACTCCATTCTGACATATCACCTGCTCGGAAATTTTCTGCCACAATTTTCAGGACAAAATGAAAGATCCTACAGGAGTGGGAGCCCCAAGGCTGCTTGGGGCGAACTGATCTCAAGGAGTTTATCAACAGGAGATGAAAAATGCAAAGTATACAGAGAGAGCTTTACATCCTTTGGAAGACCAAGAGGGCTCATACATGCCTGACGGGCTCTGTAAGTGAGGAAGCTGGACTGAACCTGAGTCAGGGCAACCGGCTTTCACGGGGCCCCTGCTGAGTGGCCAACTCTGACCTGCCACCGGGGTTGCAAACATGGCTCAGGCAGACTCTGGATGAGACACTCACATGTTCGCATTTACTGACCCTCTGACCTTGGGGAAGGCACTTTCTCTCCACCTACACTTCCTCTTCTATAAAACTGAAACAAAGCCCTGGCTGGATGGCTCAGTTAATTGGAGCATCATCCCATACACCAAAAAAAAAAAAACACCAAAAAACAGTTGCAGGTTTGATTCTGGTCAAGGTGATACAGGGTGCAGCCAGGAGGCCCCCAAACAGGGATGTGTAATAGGGTCTAGAAATCAAGGTGTCCAGGAAATATTAAAATATATATATATATATAGGATGTCCTCACCCCGACAAGTCTGAGCTGAGGGATGGGACTAAAGGAACAGGACCATTGAGAGCTGTTTTGCATAGCAACAATTTTGCAGCTAACCTCTGGCATGGTCATTTAACATATCTATAACTTTTAACTAGTTTCATGGATATGTTAAACGGCTGTGGCCATGCTTTGAGCCAGGGGGACAGGAGCAACTTGAACCCATGAGGGAACTGGGAGGCAACTCCCTCTGGTTACAGCGCCTGTGAGAGAGAAAAGGAGGAAGGTTGGGACCCACACAACTTTGGAATAAGCGGGGACCATGCAGCTTTGGGGTGCTCCCTTTTGCCACGTGGCTTAGACAGCAGGAGAGACCTTGCTGGGAAGAAAAGGGGTGAAAGAACTCTTGCTGGTGGGCCATGAGAAGGTGCCACATGGTTTGGGATTAACTGGAGATCACAGTGGCGACACAGCTGATGGTGCTGGGAACAGGGGCTACCTGAGCCACGGACTTCTTTTCCTGAGATATGGTAACCCAGACTGGGCAGAGGGAGAAGGAAGGACTGAGTGCATTTGTGGGTATTCTAAAGGACTTTGGTATTTTAATGAAGACATTAGGTGATCATTCTAAGTCTGTATAACTTTTTGAATAAAGAATTCCTTTCCTTTTCACCGATCTCTGGCATTGAGAGACATCATTACTTGGCAGCGGGTAAGACGAACATAGTACGGGGGGGGGAACCCAAGAGCAGAAGGGGGTCCATTCTGTAATAGTATATTGTTCACCCACTCCCCCCAGGTCTGTTCTGTCACAAGGGCAGAGGCCTAGGTTGTGGGTTTGAACCCCAGTCAAGGTTGTGTATGGGAGGCAACCGATCAATGCTTCTCTCTCACATCGATGTTTCTCTCCCTCTCTATCCACCTCCTCTCTCTCTCTAAAGTCAATAAACATATCCTCAGGTGAGATATGGTAACAGTATCTGCCTCTAGTGAGACTATCACTATTGTGAAGATATGAAAACTCACGTTAAGTGCCTCACCCTGGGACTAGAACATGTGGTAGATGCTCAATAAATGCCAACTAGCACTATGATTATTTTATAGATGAATATTCCAGGCACAGATGAGGGGGTGAAAAGACAAGGAAGCAAGAAAGCTTTTCTGAAGGAAGATATGACAACTGAACTAGATCAGGAGAAAAGAATAAAAGGAAACCTGGTGGATGTGCAGGACAGGCATTCCAGCTAGATGGAAAAAAAGCAAGGTTAAGGAGGCACGGAAGATTTGGGTTGGTGAAAAAGAAAAAAATGGGTTGATATATTTGAAGGGTGAAATTCAAAGTCATGGAAGGATGACAAAAGATAAATCTGGAAATACAAGCAGAGTCCAGAATGTGAAAAACCTTACATTTTACATTCAGGATCTTAAGATTACTCTTTTAGGCACCAAGGAGGCATAGGAGGATTTTGAGCCCAGAAATAGTATCATTCATATACATTCATACTAAAGTAAGAGTGACTGAAATGTCTTTAAATATGTTCTGCCACTTTCCTAGGAATATTTGTTACTATACAAGGGCCAATCCTTTTGATAGCATTAATAGCTAATTCATAAAGTGTTTACAGTGTGAAAAAGACACCTTACTTTTAAACCTATAACAACCCTATGTTGTAGGTTGATATCTTACTACCATCTTCTTTTCATTTTGCAGATGAGAAAACTGAGGTACAGAAACATTAACTAGCCAGCCCAACGCCATTTAAATAAGCGGCAGATTCAGAATTTTAAACTCAGGGACGCTGGCTCCCAAGTCTGTGCTCCTAACCATTATACTACAGTACTTCACAGGCAAATAAGTCAGTCTTTAATGAGGTACCTCCAGCAAAAGCAAGACTCCTAACTGGAGAAAAAGGACGTTTAATGGTATGGTAAAAAGAACTTGTCCGGAATAAAGGAGAACTGAGTTTCAGACCCAGCTTAGCCTCTGAATCTCTGGGTGACCTTGAGCAAGTCACTTCCCCTCTCTGGGCCTCAGTTCCCCATCTGATCCACAAAATCCTTCTAGCTTTGATATGCTCCGGTTCTGGGGCTTTCCAGGAATGTAGAGAGAAACAGTTGTGATGTTAAATTATGCAAATAAGAATCAATTCCCAAAGCTTGGGCAGAGAGATGTGGTCTGGGATGAGGAAAAAGTGGGTAGTCGGGTTGGCTCTGGGGACCCAATGTGAGGTCACTGTTGCAAGAAGCAAGCGAATTGACCGGGGAAATGAAAACACCTCCACTCCAATCCTAGCCTGGCTACACAACCTCCAGCTTCGTCTCAGAAAATACCGAAGTGAAAAGATCTCTTAGAAGTTATGTTGCAAGCTCATGGTTTCCACACTTACTGTTAGCTATTTTTTAAATCTTACATGGAATGCAATACATGCTGATTTTTAAAAAGCAATGTTTTATTTGTGTGAATTTATTTTATAAATACAGGTTGCAACCTTTACTTATTGTAAAGTCAATCGAAAAGAACAAAGCTGTTTTGATTAAATAAATTGGATGCTCAGGTAGATATAAAATTGCAATTGTCACCTGTAACCCTCGGATTTCACTTTTTTGTGTGTGTATTTATCAAAAGCGCCTGATAATTTCCATTAGTTTTGGTTGCATGGTATTGTGTAGTATCTTAAAAACACTGTTTACACAGATGAGTAGCTGCAAATGCTGACAGGTTAAAAAAAAAGATGGCTTTGCATAGGATAGTCTTAAAAGTGATCCAGAGGCTTAAGAGGAAGCCAAAGACATTATACGAAATATCCTATTCCAGACCACATCTGTGGTGTAGAGTTCATTCGTTCATCCGCTTATTCCACAGATAACCCACGTGCCATCCACTGCTCCAACCACTGGGGATAAGGCAGGAAACAGAACAAAATCACCCCTGTCCTCTTGAAGTTTAGAATTTTAGCAGGTGAGAGATGGACAACCAATAAATAAATAAGTGAGACCTGCAGTATGATCTCTACACTGCGGTATAGTACGGGACAAGTGCTATGGGAATAAATGAGCAGGAAGGAGCTGGGGACCCTGGGGCGGACGGGAGTTCAATTTGAAATAGGTCAAGGTGGCCTCACTTGGAAAGTCTGAGCAAAAGTTTGAAAGAGTGAGGAAGCCAGCTCCGAGCCTTCGGAATGGTCATCCAGCCAGTGCCACCACCGGGGTGACATGCCTGCCGGGCCAGCTGGAGGAAGAGTAAGAAGGCTGAGGCGGAGCAGCTGGAGGGACTGAGCAAGGGTGAGGGCTGTAGGAAATGAGGTCAGAGAGGAGAAGGGCCAGGGATGGGGGTGAGATCACATTCGGCCTGGGAGGCCATCATATTGACTTTGGCCTCCACATGGAATGAAAGGGAAGCCATTGGAGGGAGATTTTTACGCAGAGGAGCGAGAGTACATTTTTACAACACTTGGGATGCTGGAATGAGAACAGAATGTAGGGACTAAGGGTGGAAGAAGGGAGAAGAGGAGGTGTTTGCCACAACCCGGGAAGGATGGTCGCTGGCTTAGACCAGGTGGTGGTGGAAATGATGAGAGGTGATTGGATTCCAGATGTGCTTTGAAAATGAAACGGATAGGTGTTCCTTATCAATTGGATGTAGCTCATGAAAGAAAGAGAAAAGTCCAGGATAACTCCGAAGAGTTTGGCTCAATCAAGTGGTCGGGTGAAGCTGCAGCTGACCTTACCTGAGATGAGGAGACTAAGGAAGGAGTAGGTTGGGGGTGGTTAGGGGTCAAGACTTTGGTTTGGGATGTGTTACCTTCAAGAAGCCTGTTGGAAACCTAAGTGAAGATGGACAGATGAGACTAGAGTTCAGAAAAGTGGTTCAACCGGGAAATATTTGGGGAGTTGTCTATTGCAAAGGGTGCTTCAAGTATGAGGGAGACAGCATGGGATCAGCAAAGCAGTAGGTGTGGACAGACAAGAGGTACAAGGGCTGAGCCCGGGGCTCCCCAACATCAGGAGGTCAGGGATTGGAAAGAAAGCAGCTAGGAGACTGGGAAGGAGCAGGTGGGGGGTGGGAGAGTGGAGGGCAGGAGGGGCAGATGTTCTGGAGACCAAGTGAGGAAAGTGCTTTATGGAGGAGGAAGTGTTCAGCCCTGTCCAGTGCTAACAGGACAAAGTGGAGGTGGCCCGAGACTAGACTGCTGGCTTTAGCCACGCAGCGGTCATGGGTCATGGGTGCACGTGTTCAACCGGTACTGATGCAGTGGTGACAGCAGAAGCCCAGTCGGTTTATTGCGAGGGGGCATGGACGAGCAGGATGGGACAGCAATAAAGACTGGTCTTACCAGAATGTTTGCTACGAAGGAGACTAGAGAAATAAACTGACAGCGAAAGGGGCAAGTGGGATGGGTTGACTGTCGTCTGTGTTAACACAGGAGAAGTCTTGGCAGGTGTGCTCATGGATGTCAATGACCCAGGAAAGAAGGAACCTGCTGGGATGTAGGTGAAAGGGCGGACAATTGCTGAAGCCATTCCTTGGATTCTAGAGGAGGAGGGTTGTCCTCAGGAGTGGGGACTGTGCATCCAAACGCACTGATAGGAGGACAGGCAAGACAAGAGCACCCCAAGGCAGGGCAGCTGTAGATCGTGGAAACCTGAGGAAGTTCTCTTCTGATTGCTTTTACTGTCTCTGTGAAATGGGAAATAGGTCATCAGGTGAGAATGAGGGAGGGGGATGTGGTGTTGATAGTCCAAGGAGGGAGGAGAAGGTATGAGAAAAACCGTCTAGATGAGGAGTGAATGGACCAGGGAAACGGATGGTGCGGCCAGGCAGCGTAAGGGCCCTGAGGGAAGCCGTCCACATGGCTGCGTGCTCTTCCCCAGACCCACCTGGCGGCTTTGGGGCAGAATAGGCAGCGGCGGTTATGACCGGGTTTGTGTGGTTCTTCCAAATAAGCATGAGACGGACAAGAGTCAAGGGTGTGGACTCTGGAAACAAGATACCTGGTTACAAATCCTTAACCCACCATTTATTAGCTGTGTGACCCTGAGCCAGTTACCTAACCTCTCTGTGTGTCAGCTCCTTCACCAGGTTCTTACATAAAAGTAAAATGAGCTACTATTCATACAGTATTTAGAATAGTACCTGGCGCACGAAAAGCTCTCAGCAAATGTTAGCTTTCATTATAATCAATACTATTTCAGGGAGCCAGCAAATGGGTTTCTCAGCCAGTTAATATCCTCACTGTCAGAAAACACTTGTGAAATGTATCTTGTAACATTAGGAGATATTGATATCATTTTTAAAATCTCATCCGGCCCACTTCTGTTGGATACACTTCAGAATTCCAAGTCTAATTTCTCGTTTTCTTCCTTTGTAAGTTGAGACCAACCATTAAGTTTCGATTTGCTTACTAAGACTTTATCTGCCATCAGCACCATGACAACTGAAAGTCAGTCAAGAAGCGCCTGCCAGGTAGAAGGGCGCAGTGTTATCACAGCACGGCAGGGCACGTGCTGCACACCTCTCCCACTGGGAAGGAGGCAGGCATCTGAGACGCACTTGAGCCTTGCCTTGGATTCTAGTTGACCTTAAGAAACATTTTTCTCTCAACTCTTGAGTGCCACGGCAGCATATACGCCAATATAGTTGCCTGTGAGCAGACATGCACGGGAGCGATTTTTAAAAAGACTTTTGCGGCTACGATTTCACTAACGAAACACCCATTTACAAAAGGTCCCGGTTTATTGATGGAGTAAAGGACCAAGTCGGTGGCAGATGGGGAAACACACACCAGTTCTTCTGCAAGTGCTTGTCTTCTCCCTGGAAAAGGAAAAGCTATCGGCTGAGAGTGAGGGTGGGGAACAGAGCGGAAGGAGACGGAAGCCCTCACAGAAGCCAAGCGCTTTAACACCTTGAATGTCTCACCGTGTGAAAGTTCAGAAAGTGACATGTTTGTGTGTGTGTCCCTTTGCGCAGAGGTTGGGAGCACCCCCTCTGAAACCAGCTGTGGGTCTTAGGCATGTCACTTAACCTCTCTCAGCCTCAGTTTCTTCATCTGAAAAATAGAAATAATTACAGTGCCTATTTCATAAGGTTTGAGAATTAAATGTGCAAAAATAGGGGCAGCCTGCAGAACAGAATATGATTAAAATATTAGCTATCCCTGTTACTGTTTTTTGAGAATTTGAATTATATTTCTGAGTCAGGTTTCTGCCGCCCTTAAAATATCTCCTTGGGACTAAGGTTCTTCTGACCCCCAGGAAATATAGTGATTCCTCTGATCCCCCATAAAACTAGAGATCTTCTGCCCCCATGATGAGACCTGGATGGGATTTGCCACAGGGGCTCTGGGGAAGAAGTGAGCCCCAGGGGAGTGGAGTGGCAGGGTCTCCCCTAGGTGCCCATTCAGAAACATTCGGAAAGGGGGCCAGCAAAGGGTAAAGCAGGGGAGAGCACATTTGGGGGGATGGATTCGGAGGGTAGCATGGACCACAAACTCGTGGACCAGCAGCAGGAATGTGGAATCCCAGGTCCCCACTCACACTTACTGAACTAGCACCTGCATTTTAACCAGATCTCCAGGGGACTCCTGTACACGTTAAAGTTTGAGAAGTGCCCACTCAACTCGGCCTGTCACATCGCCATCTCATTCATTCTTCACAACAGCTCTGTCCACTTTACAGATAAGGAACTCGGAGGCTCTGAATGGTCAGCTCACGGCTGGGTGACAGTGCATGGCAAAGGGCAGGTCTGACCAATTCCAAAGCCTGTGTTCTTTGACCAATTCCAAAGCCTGTGTTCTTTCCATGACCTTGAGCTACATGGCAGGACAAAAATCTGCATGTGCTCAGTTTGGGAAAGGGGTAACCCTGGTCAGGAATCCCATAGAACCTTCCCATAACACTGTGTGGAAACTCAGCAAGACTACCTAATTCACTCACCTATTCATTCAACAAATACTTCCCAAGAGCACCTACCCTGGGCTGCAAACAGTGGTGCAGAGAAGAATGTCACTACGGCTGGGAAGAATGAGCCAACCATTCCTGTGCCCCACACCCTCCAACTCCCACTTCAATATCTTGTCAACCCCTCGCTTCTTTTCCTATCCCTCTGCTTTTCCTGCCCTGTTCTCCCTTTCTTGCAAGGACCTGACTAGACTCCGAGACAGAATAGCAGCAATTGTCACCCGGATGATGGCTTTGCCAGAACCAAAGCCAGCCACAAATGGTGACCTAAGTCCTCTCGGGAAGCTGTATCGCTGGCATTCCTCTCAGTTTCAGAAAGCTGAGCCTCTGACACTCGGCACCTGAAGAATCGTTGCCCAATTGAGTCCCATCCAACTGTATTAATGTTCTTTGGCTGAGGCCCCCCCTGTGCCCAGGAAGCAAGCAGAGGCCTGTTCCCAATGCAAAGTGTCCCCCAAGCCCCCAGCAGAAGCTCGTGTGCAAATGAGCACATTGGACGGATTTAGACCCAGCCAACACTGGGCAAGGCTGGGTTTAGAGTTTCAAAAGCAACAGTATCAGTTGGAGGGAAACAGGGTGGGAGGACTCAGAGACTGGAATGAAAGAGGTCAAGTTTATGGCAGCCCTGGAAGCATTATTTTGGCAGCACAGCCCCAGGAGAAAGCAAGAAAAGTGAACCCAAAGGCAGCACGTTCTGCCACCGAATTAGACGGAAAAAGCAGGTTACAAAGCAGAATGAGCCTCGTTAAAAATACAGCAAGAATCTGTATACACAAGTGTGCACAAAAACGTCCGGAAGGAAATTAAGAGTTCATCTGTGCTGACGGTAGAGAAGCTCTGTGCTAATTCAGAATGGAACGGGCCACCGGGCCGCCAGGAGGAAGGGTGGTTCTCCCGGCCATTCACCGCCAGCAGCTTGACATTAGCAATGAGTTGACTAGACAGACATCTGCACTTGGACTTTCTCTTTGCTTCTAGCCAATTGCTAGAGAAATCACCTATTTCTTTCCATGCTTTCCTTCCCTGTGATTTTTATCATCTCCAAAAGGATTGTATATGCTATCCCCTTCCAGCCCAAACCCCTAACTCCACAGTTAGGTCATTTACAGCTGCAGAAGGAAAACTGCCAGAGCCAGAAGGCAGCAGTGGGCTGTGCTGGAAAAATAATTTTGCCATGCTGTTTTGGCCAACCGAAAGAAATTAGGACCTTAGGGGCGTGGACCCAAACTAAAAAGCCTTCCATTCTGCTCCAAATTTCTGGAGGAGGAGTTCTGTGATTCAGATAAAACTGAGACATACATCTCCCAATATTTCTCATTTTAGGAAAAGATTTAGATTGAGACATCATGCTCCTTTCTCTCCCAGAGTCCCTTAATGCCAGCAAGATGGAAGTAAAAAGGGACCTGCTCCTAAAAGCAGTCTTTTTCCTTTCTGGGTTCCCTTGGCCGCATAAGACGCCATCCCAGACAGGGAAAAGTGTCCCCGTGCTAAGACGGTGACAGTAAATACAATGATTATTTATGGAGTGCTTGCCACATGCCCAGCCCTGTGCAAAGGGCTGAGCGTGCATTGTCTCAGTAAGGTCCGAAACCCAAACTGTCATCATCCCCAAGCTGCTGATGAGTAAACTGAGGCTCCGAAAAGATGAGCATCTTGCCTACTCAGCTAGTCAGTGAAAGAACCAGAACTCAGAGCAGGTCGGCTGACGGCAGCGCCTGGCTGTCCGCTCTCTGCCACCTCCTTCCCGGATGTCAGCCCTAAAACATTAACGGGGTCCCCCTGGGTCACAGGCTGATGGGCAAATTCTGTTTCCTTCTCTAGGCTTACGTCTACTCCCTAGATATTCTACAATAAACACGTTGACTTTGAAGTGAGCTTTAGAAAAGTGATGTAGAACAACAGAAAAGGAAGAGGAATGGAGGACCAGGCTCTCCCCCAGAGAGAAGGACTGAGGGCAGGGAACCTGATGTCAGCTCTGGCCTTGAGTGGCCTTGCACTGAGCTCAGAGCCCTAGCACCGGGGAGGCCAGAGGAGAAGCACCCAGGCCTGCAGAGGGCTCCCCCCTCCGCCCCGAGGGGCTAAGCTCTTGACTGAAAGTAACCCAAATAATTTCCTATCTAAAGCACACAGTTGTTTTATGTCTCAAATCCATGATCTGAGGCAAGAGTTAGTGAGTTCTTTCTGATCCCCTGAAAGTGTTCCTTGATGCCATCATCTCTCCTAAGCCATCAAAGCATGCCTATAACGAGACTACTTCTCTGGTCAGCTCTGTGGGGGGCTTTCCTCTCCTCTCGGGGAGCCCTGGTCTGGCAGGTGACTGATGCGTACGCCCAGCTCTCCCACCACTGTGTCTTCCTAGGCTGAAGGATCTGCCCAGGGAGGTAGAGGGTGACAGGAGGTGCCCCCTGGTGCCGTGTGGTTGACACTGCATGCAACACGGGGAGAGCAGGCAGCGTGTGCACTCATTGACCACCAAGTCCCCATGACGGTTCACCATGTCGCCACCAGGTTGGAGAAGTTGGTAGTCTTCAGGCTCTCAACCTTGCTGGCTACAGAATGCCTACAATTCTCCAACTCTGGCCGGGACCTCAAAAATCCAGAAAGAACAAACGCATTGGCCAGGGGGAAAGCCTCCCTTGCCCCCAGGCCCTCTGGCACCAGAGCAGGTACCTCCCCTGCCTCTGTTCTAGGCAGGAAGCTCAAAGCAGAACCTAGGCAACTGCGTGTTCATGTTTGTTGCAGGCCAAATTCCAGGCGGACAGGTGAGTTCTGGGCAGCATCTGGGAGACAAAAACCCTAGCAGGGGCTTTTCTGGCCCTTTAGTTTATAGGTTTTGGGGGTAAGCACAGCCGTTGGTGCTCTCACAGGTCACCCCACTACAGATGGGGTTTTACTCTACATGATAAAAGTGTGAAATCACAGTGGCGACATATGGGTCTTTGTGTGGCCTCTTCCCCCTGCAGATCCATGGCTGTCCAACCAGCCTGCTATTTGCATATATCAGTTTACTATTCAGCGGAAGCAGATGGGACTGGTCTTGATTGGCTTTGCCTGATAAAAGCCCATAAAGGAAAAAGAGGAATGTAGAAGAAGAGAGTCACACTTCTTCACTCCAAAAATTTCAAAAGTACTTAAAGAGTATCACCTCACACAGTCTATACCCACTGCAGACCTCACTGAGCAAGCGTGGAATGCCTTCCCTCTGAGGCCA
The DNA here is from genome assembly GCA_004026765.1 of Micronycteris hirsuta. Lineage (NCBI taxonomy): Eukaryota > Metazoa > Chordata > Mammalia > Chiroptera > Phyllostomidae > Micronycteris > Micronycteris hirsuta. Next base: position 10,307 of record PVJI01006310.1, on the reverse strand, counting down.
AACCCAGCTTCCCAGTCCTTGTCCATATCACATGTCCGGCGGCAACCGGTATCCACTTGGAGTTGGCATGCAAGATAAAGCATATTTGACATCCCCAATAAAATCCAAATCTATCCTGTTTACAGATGAGGAAACCAGGCTTAGACAAAGGGAGTGACTTCAGCAGAATCACTTGGGGAGTCGTGACAGAGGCAGTTAGAAGCTAGGACTATGTGACTCCAGCGCTATTTCTGCTGCACCAGAATCAGTGTTCTCAAGACTGAGAATCAGGGTGAACAGGAGGTAAGAGGAAATGGAGTAAAAGATCGCCCACCTCAGGCCTGGCCTGAGTTGACCTGGATGCAAATCTTACTTCGGGCAAGTGACTTCACTCTCTGGTACTCAGTTTTTTCACCTGCAAAATGGGATAATAAGGCCTAGCTCACAGAATCAGTGTGATGCACACATGAGACAGCACCTAGCAGAGCCCAGCACAAAGTAGAGAAACAGTGCATGTTACTTCCCCCCACCAATATCAGGCTCCCCATGTCGGCCACTTTCCTCCATGCCTCCTTCCAGCCAAACCACCTCCTGGTCTTGTGATCACCATCAGGGATGGATGAGACTTCGGTTTCCATGGTTGCCTGGACCTGTTCATTGGACAGATGACTTTCATTGCCTGTAGGTCTCTGCTCAGAGCTGGCAACTGCAGCCTGAAGCTGCATTTCCACAGCACCTGGGCTCTCTCTCCATTCCAGAAGGTGCCTTGGGGATGCACTCAGACTCCCTTTGTCAATTCCCTGGTAAGGGTGGTGACATTTTCAGGAAACTCCACACAGAGTCAGTGTCAAGTGCCCATTGAACCAATTATCACTCAGACTCTAAAGGCAAAATCTGGCTTCGCCACTAGTTCAAGAGCTCCCCAAGGGCAAGGCCTAGGTGTTGTTCAGCTGTGGATCTCCTGGCATGTGGTGGGTGCTCATGGTGAACTGCATTAATGCCTCAATTCTCCACCCCTCCTTGTACCAACACCCTCTATCTTGTAACTTTACAATGCTCTCTCACTATGGGCAGAGCATAACTCCCCACTGCAGGTCTGCCCGTGTGATTTTTTTTTTAACCCTAAGGATGTGTATTCATTATCTATTGCTACATAACAAATTACTCCTCAACTTAGGAGCTTAAGACACATACTTTTTATCTCACAGTGTCTGTGGGTCAGACATCTCAGCATGGCCCAACGGGGTGCTCTGCTTCCGGGCCTCTCATGGGGCTGCAATAAAGGCATCAGCTGGCCTGTATCCATTCATCTCAAGGCTCAAGCAGGGAAGGCTCTGCTTCCAAGCTCATGCGCGGCCTGTTGGCAGATTCAGTTCCACGCAGGCTGGTGGCCGGAGGCTGCCCCTTAGTTCCTCATCATCTGGGCCGCTTCAGTGTACAAAAGCTGAGGAGATCATGGAGAGGATCTGCTAGCAAGACAGAGGCCACTTCTTGTAACCTAATCACAAAAGCTCATGGCCTTTGTTGTGTTCTGTCAGAAGCGAATCACAAGCCCTGCCCCTCGCAAGGGAGAGCGTGAATGCCAGAAGCCGAGGGTCCCTGGGGACCATCTTAAAAGTAGACCTGGCACACGGTATTTGCAGATGTTGCCAGTGGAGTGAAGCAGCATGTGTGCAGTTGAGCTTGCTTCTTCTTGTACTTCTGTCTCTTGCACGAGAAGGATGTCCCCCGGTAACCCACAGGTCCCAGAGGAGGATGAGAGACACGTGGTGCACAGCTGGGATCCCCCTGCCATCTGCAACCTACAGCGGAGTCCCCAGTACGTAGACACAGAGTGAGCCCAGCTGAGACAGACAGAATCGCCTAGCAGAGCCCAGTCCAGATCAGTCCTAGCAGAAGCCACTGAGGTTTCACAGCTATCTGTGGTGCCACAAAAGCTAACCAGTAGTGTGAACAATAATTATTATTATAATATATAATAATTTATTTCACCCCTCAGTTTCCTCATCTGTAGTAAGGGCATACTGACATTTATGCATCACAGGGTCATTATGAAAAGTAAATGAGTTAGTATTTTCAAAATATTTAGAACAGTGCCTGGTGCATAGCAAGCAAGCCTAAGTGCTTGTTGAATTAAAATAAATAAATCAATAACGGTTCATTTGTTTCAGTGTTTACCCAAATGTTAAACACTTTATATGCATTATCTCATTTACTCATTACAACAGTCCCATGAGGCTGGTACAATTATTGTCTTCATTTTAAAAATCAGGTTTAGAAAGTGTAGGAAATTTGCACGGACTACACTACTACTATGTGAGGAAGTCAGGATTCGAATTAAGGATTGGCTGAATGAATTCTAAGATCAGAAAGCTAAGAAAACAGTCAGTGAGGAAGAGGCTGGGATTATAATGAGCGGTACAAGCAGGTGAACTGAGTTGTTTAGGACAGCTCCGGACATGGAGCAGGCATCAGGGAATTCCTTTTGTTTGTCCTTTATGTTCCTGTGGGAGCTGAAGGGATGAGACAATCATGATGTATGTAACAGAGACGTGTAACTAAGAGAATCCTTAAGGAGTAACGGGAGAAATATTCTTAAATAAAAGCCAATTGGAAATGTGAATTGGATTGTTCATCGTGACACCGGGGAAAAGACCTACTCATCAGTTGGGTGGAAGATTGCAAAGGGGTCATGCAAGGAAGAACTAGGTAAGGGAGCGGCCCCCAACCTTTCTGGCACCACGGACCAGTTTTGTGGAAGCTGGAGGTGGGGAGCGGGGAACAGACGGCAAGCGGAGCTCAGGTGAGCTTTGCTTGCTGCAGGGTTCCTAACATGCCACGGATCAGTACCGGGGGTTGGAGACCCCTGAGGTAAGGAGTCCAGCTACTAGACCATGAATAGAATGCCCAAGGAGGCAGTGAGAGGCAGCAGAGGTGTGCAAGCAGATTCTGGAGGCCCCCGTACCAGGAATTGTGCAGAGATTTCTGCCCTGGATGAGGAGCCAAATGATTTACCCTGCAAGACCTCTTCCAGCTCACAGAGTCGGAGCTTCCAAGAAAACAATCGCATCGGTGGGTGCCCAGCCAAGACCTTGCCGTTGGGGAACCGTCATCACCTGCTTCATTTCTGATTGCATGGCAAGAAACAAAGGCAATTTACAATGAAGCTCTATATTATTCTTTCAAAAAAAAAATAGGAGCGAATAATTGATTCTAATTCCAAGCACTGAAAATGCTCAATTAAATTAAACTTCACTGCAGTCTTCAACAGAGAGCTTGGGAATGTTCACCCTCACTGGACTGATGATGGGCACAGACACCGCCCACACTGCTACTTAGACCCAACTTAGCCTCCTTCCTGTTCCTTCCCTTTTCCTGGCTTCCCTGAAGCCCAGTCCTTTTGCAATGGAAAGCTGTGTTATCTTCTGCAGCCCCTTCCTCCCCTAGTGTTCTGCTGGTGTCCCCATCTTCTCTTTCTGGAGGCTCCTCCAAGGCCATGGTCTCTGCTGTCTCTTTATAGGGTGCTGACTCCCAGAACTCTGCCAGCCTTCCTTTCTTACCAATCCTCAGCTCCATGAGTGACCTCAGTCACCCTGGGGGATGTCACCACCGTAAGCCAGCGACCCCTTGCCCTGGTGCTCTATTCCAGATCTCTCCCCCGAGCTGAAACCTGTGTATGCAACTGCTGCTAGACATCTCCACAGGTGTCCTCCAGGTGTCCTCCAGGTGTCTTGGCCTCCACCTTTGTGGAACTTCCTTTTCTCCTTTCACCCAAACCAGATCTTTCCAACAGCATCATCTACCTGGTCTCCAAGCCGTGTGTCCTTGGGTAACTTCCCCTCCTTGAGCCTCAATTTTTCCATCTGTAGAATGAGAAGGTGAGATTGGATTATTTCCTAAGTCCTTTTCAATTCTGACATCTTGCGACTCTAAGGATTTTTAATGGTGCTATGTCCTATTGGTTTAGAAGACAATATAATGGCAAGTAATCATAATTAATAATAGCTGTATTTTATTGAGCAATTACACGTGCTAGAAATTTCTGTAACTGCTGCCTCTGAGTCACCTCCATAGAGTAGCCCCATCACTGTTATCTCAATTTTGAAGATAACGAAACGGAAGCCCAGGAGGTTAGAAGATTCTGTCAAAGACACTCAGCTGGGAAGGAGCTGCAGGAAGCTTCACACGTCCATGATCTAGTTCACATTCTTGGGCTCTAGAGCTGGGTCAGAGTCTTGAGTTTGAGTCTTGGCTTCAGATTTTGTTAATTCCTTGTCTTTTGGCAAATCTGTTGACCTTTTCTGGCTCAGTTTCCCTATCTTTCAAGTGTTAATGGTAAAAGTAGTTACTATTAACTTGCTAGCACACCTGCAGGCCTAGCCCTCCCACCCAGCTCTCACTGCTTCAGGGAAGAGATATCAGGTGGGAATGTAGTTCTGGAAAAGGCTGAAAAGCCTTAGACCCCAAGGGAGGTAGCACATAAATATTGATGTGGGGACACCATTGAATCTGAGCAAGTCTTCCCATCCCCCAAGCAGAAGAAAAGATTTTTGAGAAGCACTGATAGAGTAGATTTGGGGTTTTTCCTGAGAAAGAGGTCCCATCTTCCCCAACAGTCCAGGTCTCCATGTGTGGTGGAGTAAGGGTGGAGGTGAGGGGGGTGGCAAAAAGTCTGGGTTCAGGGATCTGAGAATGAAGGGGATTTGGGCCACCAAGTTCAGCTCAGAACACCCCTCTTGTAAAAGTTGCTGTCTCAGGTCTGGGCAGAAGGGCCTGAGACCACCTCCCAGAATTCTTTGCTCCCAGGGTGCCTCAGGAACCACAGAAAATCCCTGAGGCCAGAGTGGCAGGTTTATAACTGACAAGACCATCAGAGGAGGCCTTGCTTCAGGATGACAGAGGATCCAGCAGCATCCCCACAGAGACCAGCGGGTGGGAACCGGATGTCCTGGCAGCCAGTAGCATGGATAGATGGTGACTTACCTGGTACCAGATGCCCACACCTCTCTGGGTCCTGCCATGCACTGATACTTTGCAAGGCCCCTGGAATGTAAAGCATAACCCCAGGCAACATGGGACCCAAATAGCTTAAGGTTAGGTTTCTGCCATTCAGCTAACTGGGGGCTCACGATAAAAGCTCAGTTTAGATAGGAATAAAGAAAGAGACTTCCAGCCAAGATAGAGGTGTAGGTAGACACACTTTGCCTGCTCACACAACCAAAAGAAGGACAACAACAAATTTAAAAACAAAAAATAACCAGAACTGCCAGAAAATCAAATTGTATAGAAGTTTGACAACCAAGGAGTTAAAGAAGAAACATTCATCCAAACCAGTAGGAGGCGTGAAGATGGGCAGCCAGGGTGTATAGGACTCATGGCAAGGTCATGGCTGGAGGACCAGGCAGGCAAGGCAGAAGCTGGTGGACCGGATGGTCCCATATTTGTGTGGGGATAAAACAGAAGGGACAACTGGGAAGCAAGGCAGACCATACTACCCAGGGTTCCAGCATGGAGAAATAAAGCCTCAAAACCTCTGATTGAAAAAACCTGTGGGGGTTGCAGTAGCGGGAGAAACTCCCAGCCTCACAGGAGAGTTATTTGGAGAAACCCACAGGGCCCTAGAATGTACACAAAAACACCCACCAGGTAATCAGCACCAGAAGGGCCTGATTTGCTTGTGGGTAGTGGAGAACGTGACTGAAAACCAGCTGAGAGCTGAGCAATCTGCATTGTTCCCTCTAGGACCCCTCCCCTACATACAGCAACACAACATAGCTATGTGGGATGCCCCGCCCTGGTGAATACCTAAGGCTCCACCCCTTACTATGTAACAGGCACACTGAGACAAAAAAATATGACCCAAATGAAAAAACAGATCAAAGCTCCAGGAAAAATACAACTAAGTGATGAAGAGATAGCCAACCTATCAGATGTAGAGTTCAAAACACTAATCAGAATGCTCACAGAAATGGTTGAGTATGGTCGCAAAATAGAGGAAGAAGTGAAGGCTATGCAAAGTGAAACAAAGGAAAATGACAGAGAACCAACAGTGACAGGAAGGAAATTGGGACTCAAATCAATGGTTTGGACCAGAAGGAAGAAATAAGCATTCAATCAGAACAAGATGAAGAAACAAGAATTCAAAAAATGAGGAGAGGCTTAAGAACCTCTGGGACAACTTTAAATGTTCCAACATCCAAATCATAGGGATGCCAGAAGGAGAAGAGGAAGAACAAGAAATTGAAAACTTATTTGAAAACATAATGAAGGAGAACTTCTCCAATCTGGCAAAGGAAATAGACTTCCAGAAAGTCCAGGAAACTCGGAGAGTCCCAAAGAAGTTGGACCCAAGGAAGCACACACCAAGGCACATCATAATTACATTACCCAAGATTAAAGATAAGGAGAGAATCTTAAAACCAGCAAGAGAAAAGGAGACAGTTACCTACAAAGGAGTACCCATAAGACGATCAGCTGATTTCTCAAAAGAAACCTTGCAGGCAAGAAGGGGCTGGAAAGAAGTATTCAAAGTCATGAAAGGCAAGGACCTATATCCAAGATGACTCTATCCAGCAAAGCTATCATTTAGAATTGAAGGGCAGATAAAGTTCTTCCCAGACAAGGTAAAATTAAAGGAGTTTATCATCACCAAGCCCTTATTATATGAAATGTTAAAGGGATTTATCTAAGAAAAAGAAGATAAAAAAATATGAACAGTAAAATGACAACAAACACAACTATCAACAAGCATACCTAAAAAAATAACAAAAACAAAAATAAACAAATAATTATAACAGGAACAGATTCATGAAAATGGAAATCACATGAAGGGTTATCAGTGGGGAGGGGAAGGGAGAGAATCGGGGGAAAAGGTACCAGGAATAAGAAGCATAAATGGTCAGTACAAAATAGACAGGGGAAAGTTAAGGAAATTGTGAGAAATGGAGAAGCCAAAGAACTTATATATGTATGACCCATGGGCATGAACTAAGGTGGGGTAATGCTGGTGGGCGGGGTGTACAGGGCAGAGGGGAATAAAGGGGAGAAAAAATGGGACAACTATAATAGCATAATCAATAAAATATTAAATAGATAGATAGAAGTTGTAGTTCAGTTCTTGTCCCCCGAGGTTTGTGGACTCTAACCATGGCCACTGTATACACAAAGCACTGGCTCCATGCCTGGAACAGCATGAACGAGGCATCAGTGAGGGCTGAGGCTGCGACCACCACCAGGGAGAAGCTTCTCTTCACACAGACTCTCTCCTGTCCCAGTTCTTCGTGCCCGGTTGTATCTGGGCTCCTGGGAGGAGAAGTCTTTGTATCCCCAGTGATCTCGTATCCAACTCCAGAAGAAATCACTGTCCCATTGACTGCAGAAGCGTATTGATGCTACTGTGAAAATTTAAATGGCTTGCTGTAGATTACTCTTTGACCCTGGGATTCAACTTGGAGTGTGTGTGTTAGTTAGCTAATTAAGCAGTTTATTTAGTAATAGCCAAGCTCTACAAGACACAGTTATGGGAAGGAAGATCCTTTAGATTCATACAGCTCAAATTCTGAGGTGCCCACACAACCCATGGGGATCTTGTTTAAAAGCAGATTCTGATTCAAGGTCTGGAAAGGGGCCTGGGTCCTACATTTCTAAGAAGTTCCCAAGTGATACTAATCATGCTGATCCACAGACCACACTTAGAGCTCTAAAGTGAACACACTGGGTTCAAATTCCATCTCTGGCTCTTGGTGGCTGTGTGACCTCAGTAAGTTAATTAACCTCTCTGAACCTCACTCAATGTTGTCTTTTCTTAAATAGGATTCTATAAATTCTCATTGAAAGTTTGTGTAGGTTATTAAAAAATAGTCAACCTAGCCCTGGCACGTCATGAGCATTCAACAGGAGGCAGCATGAGTTACTAGGACAATATAATCCTGTTTCTGCAGAGTGTAGGACCATACCTTTCTACCCAAGCCCAAGGATGCCCCTTTTCCTGATATTCTAGCAGTCTGTGAAAACAGAACAGCTCTGGAATGAAGAAGACTGGCGCTGTCCGCAGGGAGGGCCAGCACTAGTCTTGACCATTGGTCTGGTCATCATGCCATACTAGGTTGGAGCATCTTCCTCTCAGGGTTAAATCTGCCCCCTGCCCATACTGCAGTCCTCCCTCTCTCCTCTCTTCAGGGGTATCAATCCCAAACCAGCTCTAAATGTGTCTTTATTATCCATTGGCTTTAATCAGCAGGGATATTAGGGTAATTCCCCCCTTGGGATCAGTTTGTCCTCCATGACAGCCTGCGTCTCTCTCTGATCCCCAGATCAGTTGTAATTTTGCAGGACCCAACTGTGGAAATAAAAATTTCAGTTAAATATACTGGAAATTAGATTAGATGTTATGACGGGAAGGAAAAAGGAAAGATGACAACAACCCAAGGCTCCGAGGGAAGGGGCCTGTGTACATCCACAGGCAAATCTGAAATAAAAAAGCCATTTTGCAGCCCGCCTGACTCACCAACCCTGAGAAACCCACAAGTATCTGTCCAGCTGGGGGCCACAGGGAGCCAGACTCAGCTCCAACGATGAACAGAGGTGGCTCTCACGTCAGAGAAGCAGGGCAAAGCTCACAAAATGTTCTGGCCCTTGATGCAGACTACCAGAGCTCAAGCCCAGGTGCACCACTGCCAAGGTGCATGAACTTGGACGCACGACATGCTCACTATGAGCCTCCACGCCCTACCCTGCACTGCGGGATGATGTTAATAGCAGTACATAGCTCAGAGGATGGTGGTATGAAACAGTGAGATCCTAGTGTTGCCTGCTAAGAAGCATGAACTGGTTGATTGGAATAAGAAACCCAAAACTGACAGTAAGAAATATATTTTGCATTAGGGTCCTGTGCATGCATATGTATACAAAAATAGATAGAACAAAAAATACAACATGAAAGCAAAATATCCCCAAACTGAAAGCAACCCAACTATCCACTAGCAAAGAATGGATGAATAAATCGTGGTCTATAGTCATACAATGATAGTCATACATTGCAACAAAAATAAGGAACTACTGATACACACAATACGGATGAAGCTTATATGCATTATGCTGAGCAAAAAAAGCCAGACCAAGGAGTGCACATACTAGAAGCTTCCATTTAATATGAGGTTCAAATAGGCAAAACTAAGAGATGGTGATCGAAGTCAGCAGAGTTATCACCTGAGAGAATTTGTAATGAGGAAGGACCAAAGGAACCTTCTGGGCTGCTGGGTATATTCTATGTCTTCTTGATGTAGGTGGTGGTCATATGGAATATACTTATGTAAACATTCACCAAAGTGTACCCTTGACTTTGATTCAGTAAGTGCACTTTACCATATATACATTGCACCTCAATTTCAAAAGTATTCTAAATAGATAAGGACAGCAGCAAAGGTGAAATGAAGGCCTAAGCAGTGAGGTTAGTGCAGTTCTTAGCATGCATAAGAATTCAATATCTATTCAGTAGATTTGATTATCATCCAATGGCTTTCAGAAACCTAAGGGTGTGCTTCAGGAAGCAGCAACCCCTCTGTCACCTCTTTGGGCATCTCTGATTCTGGGTCACTCCTCTCATCTCTGGAACCTGATGCGTCTCATGGAGTCCATTTGGGAAAGCCGTTCTGTAAGTGCCTCAGTACTGCCCACCAATGGGCTCAAAAAGTTTCCGACATGCCATGCTGGTTTGCTCTGCACCGTAAATCCTAATCTTTTGCCCCTGAGATTGCAGTGACTAAGATATATAACATTTTCCTATGCAATGGGCTAGAATTATCCCAGGGATAATAGAAAGGTATTTTTCATCTTTAGGGTGTTAATGAATATAAATGGGATTCCTAGCCCATTTCTCTGCTTTTTGTTCCCTCTGGGAAGAGAGATCATAGGAGGAAAACTCCCAGAGGCAGAAGCAGAATGGAATGCCATGTTCTTCCCTCCCACGCAGGACACCCCCAAGTGTGGGAATGACTTCCCCAATGCCAACGCCTTCCCTTTCTGCCCAGCTGATCAAAAACTCTTCCAAGTAGAAAGAAATTGATTTATCAAGTTACAGTATTTTTTAGCTACAAAGAATTGCTAACCAATAAACTTTTCCAAGTGAATCAGAACCCATGAAGTCAATGCTTAAACCTCTTTTCTTTTTCTTTTCTCGATTACAGTTGACATCCAACATTATATTAGTTTCAGGTGTACAGCGTAGTGGTTAGACATTTATATAATTTACAAAGTGATTCTCCCCAATAAGTCCAGTCCCCACCTGGCACCAGACACAGTTATTATAATATTATTGACTATATTCCCTA
>PVJI01006309.1:0-87347 GCA_004026765.1 Micronycteris hirsuta | reverse complement strand
TGGTGACTATCAGATTAAGAGATTGGTGTTTGTTTCAACGCACATAGTAGCCGCTACAACTTGTCAGAATTTCTTTCACTTACCATAAGTACTATGGAACAGAGGAATGGCACTGAGGTCATCTTTTCTCTTTAATAATTTCTAAAGCCTCTGATGGATTGAGAACATTATCGACCCAGATCATGAAAAGAAAAAGAAAGATTTATGAACTGTCCAGAATGAAGAAGAGTAAATAGATTTTACAACTAAATCTAATATATTACCCTGAATTGGATCCTGAATAGGGGGAACACTATAACGGATATTATTGGGGCAATAATTTGCACGTGGACTATGGATTACATAATAATATTGCATCAGTATTAAATGATTTGATACATGTACTGTAGTTACGTATGAGAAAATCCTGCCTGTTAGCAAAGACACAAGACATCTGTCTGCAAATTACTTTCACAGGGGAAATACTGTTCAGGGGAAATACATGTATAGAGAGAGTTGTATGGAGCATGAAGTGGCTCAAATGATAAAGCAAATACATGAAGTTCAAACTCACTGATCATCAAAGACAGTATTTAAACATGATTTAAATAATACTAGCAAGCATGTAAAATATGATATAGTCAACTGGTTGACCAAGTATATTGCTTGAGGAGCATAAATTGCTTAAGGAATCAATTCTAATAGTCTTAAAAATATTTGAATGTTTTGACCCAGCAATTTTACTTATAGTAGTCTACTTTATGGAAATAATCACAAGCATAAGAAAAATGTATATCTGTGAGATTAAAAAACCAAACCCTGGGAGATAGTAAGTATATAAATTATGGTGAATTTACAAGTCGGAGTGATTTTTGGACATCAGTATTAATGTTTACGAAGCATTTGTAATACTGTGGAAATATCATTATTAAGTAATGTAAGTTAGGATATACTGGGTCATGCTCTGGTATGAAATACTCAAACTTTTAGTGACTTTTAACAGTATTTTTTTTTTACCCTACAGGGGTTGGCAGGGTACCTTGCTTATTGTTACTCACCCAGGGACCCAGCTCTGTTACTTGCGGGCTATGAAAATCAACTATATTTGTCATTTAAATCTGTTGGCTTCCTAACCACTTTCCTTTATTCATTAAAAAATTTGGTACTATCTGTGGCCAGGTGGCTTAGGTGGTTGGAGTGTCATCTCATACACCAAAAGGTTGCGAGTTTGATTCCCAGTCAGGGCACATACCTAGGTTGTGGGTTAGATCTCTGTTCAGGGAGGTGTGTGGAGGCAACAAGTTGATGTTTCTCTCTTTCTTCGCTCTCCCTTCCTCTCTCTCTCAAATCAATAAACATATCCTCGGATGAGGATAAACAAGGATTTGGTGCTAATCTGTAGTATAATAGGAACATACATCTTATATGTTAGCTAGGTGGAAGTTTAGTATCTGTTTAGTTGGGCCAAGTCATTGGGGCTGTGTTTGTAGAGTATTTGAATGGTAGTAGTGGGCTGATTAATGAGATGGAGCCTTACTGTCACGGAGATAATGATGTTGGAAAATCTAGGACTCTTTCTTTGAGAACAATCTGAAGAAATTCTGTGGTAGATGTCAAGCATGTGACCTCTCAGAAGTTTTAACAAGGATATAGAATAATCTTTTACTAGTATAGAATTATTCATTCATTTTTTTATTTAGAAAATATTTTAGAGCTAGTTCTCAAGAATGCATAGGCTTTGCGTTAAAGAAGCTGTTCAGTAGAGGTGAGAAATATGAACAGAAACATCAAAATATATGCAAGCATAGAAAGACAGTACACAGCACAGTTAATGACATGATTGTGATTAAATCTGTGAAAGAAAATGTTGGGCTGGGAAGTAGGGCAAGGGGGAAGGAGGATTTTAAGTAGGGAAAACACTCTGATGAGGGCTCAAAGACTTTAAACTATTTGTTTTGTTCAAGGAGTTTAAGTGATTTGGTGTTTGGCAGTTGTGGGGAGGAAGAAAATAGTTAAGTTGTGGTGGAAAAGAAGAAGCCATACAATCTTCACTGTCTTATTGGATGTTTTCGCACTGCTTAAGGGAAGGAGGAGGTATAATTGGACTGCCTGGGTTTGATAACTGATGACATTATTTAAGTCCTTAATTCTTAGTTTTTATTATATAAAATAATGATGATATCTGCCCACCACAAAGGTTCTTAAGGATCAAATGAAAGAATTTCACTTAATAAAACATTTAGAGTAGTTGTCTGGAGTAAATACTTATAAAAGGCAGCTGCTGTAAAAAAATCACAGCTGGTTTAAAACAGCAGAGAGCTCTGTTAGCTGAGCATTTAGAATGGTCTCTTTGAAGGTAGTATGGAGGTTGGTAGACTAGAGATAGAAGCGATGGAGCAGGTTGTAAATATCCAGAATCAATGAGGGCTTGATTTAAGGCAGTAGCAGTAGGAATAGATAGTATTTGTGTTAGAATTGGCTGGATGTAAATATTTACTGATATATATCCTCTGAGGAAGATGACAGATCTAGTATTGCACTTGAGAGATTGGGTGAATGTAGATTCAATCAACAAATAAAAACAATTGAAAAATGAGTAGGTTAGGAGGCAGGAAAAAAATAAGGAACTCAGTTTTAGAAACAGTAATAATGAAATGTATATGGAAGATTTGGAGTTTGAGAGGGGTTGGATGAATAACTCAGGTCTGTGGAGAGATTTGGACTAGGTTTGGGAATCAGCAGTCATGGTTACTGTAGCCATGGGGGTAGGTGAACTACTATGCAAGGGCGAAGAGAGATGGTTGAGATCCCACCTGATCACTGGAGTGTTACCAAAGGAGGAAGAGCCCAAGAAGGGGTCCTATGGTTATTTATTGAATTTTTTTCTTTTTAAAATTTTATTTATTGATTTTTAGAGATGAGAGAAAAGGAGAGGGGGAGAGAGGGAAAGAGAGAAAAACGTCTTTTTATTTATGCATTCATTGGTTGTTCTTGTATATGCCTTGACCAGGGATCGAACCGGCAACCTTGGCCTATCAGGATAATGCTATAACCAACTGAGCTACCCAGTTGGGGTCTATCGAATTCTTAATTATCTGCCAAGCACCATACTAATACATTAACATTTTTTTCTCACTTAATTGTCATCGTATTCCTATCGTGTGGGATACTCTTGCTAAGTAAGAAATTACCAAATCTTAGCTGTTTAAAACAACACAAATATATTGTTTCACAGTTTCTGGGCATGGCTTGGCTGGTTCCTTTATTACTTCAGGGTCTCTTGCAAGATTGTAGTGAAGGTGTTGGCCAGGAGGGCTAGGGTCCTTAAGGCTTGACTGAGGAGTGATCTGTTTCTAAGCTCATGGTGGTTGTCAGATTGAGTACCTTGCAGAACTGAGGCCTTCAGCTTTTTGTTGACTTTTGGCCAGAGCCCAACTTCATTTTCTTGCCATGTGGGCCTCTCCGTATGGCAGATATTACTTCATCAAAACTGGCAAAGGAGGAAGTCAGTTGGCAAGGTGGAAAGTATAATCTAGATTAGCTGTCATGTGGCATTTCATCAACTTTGCCAGATTTCATTGATTAGAAGCAGATCATAGGCCCTGCCCAAACCAAGGGCAATGGGAGTCAGGATTTCACTAGAGTATGGCTAACTGGAAGTGGAGGGGCTCTTTAAGGTACCATTTTTCTATTTTAGAAAAGAAGAAACTGAAATTGTTAAGTAACTTACTCAAGTAACGGGGCCAGATCAAACTCAAGCAGTCTGGCTCCACAACCTGAGCTCCTTTACCATTATTTTAAGAAGGAATGATAAATGGTAGTAGTGTTTGGCAGTTTGGGGAGTTCTTTGGAGACTTTTGTTTGATGTCTTTTAATGGAATGATGTGAGTTGAAACCGTATGCTTGTGGTTTCACTGAATGTGCAGGTAGGAAAGAGACAGAGTAGAGATTACTCTTTCAGTAGGTAATTTTAAAACAAAGAGGACAGTAATCACATGTTATTGTCACATACGGAATTACTCTCTATAATAATCCAGAAATTTTTCTTTTTCAGTTCACTGAGTTTAACCAGTTATGCCATTCAGTTGCCAATATCAAGCAAAGCAAACATAAACCAGTTTTAATCTGCTTTTTTAAGAAAAGTGGTAGTCCTTTTCACAGTGCCTGACGGTAAGTAACATTTCCTACCTTTACAGTAGAGTTTTCGGTAGATCTATAGAGTCTAAGGCATTTAAAATAATGGTTTAGGAAGCATTAACTTTAAAACTTTTTTTTTTTTGCTTTTTCCTCTTTTCCTGATAATTTTACTCTAAATGTCATGTGGAAAGAATACAAAGATACCTACTAGTTTCTAGAAATTTATTTATTGTTGTCTTTCACCACTTTCATTAATCCTAGTGATTTTTTACCTCCAGTTGTTAAAAATAAAATGCTAGATATTGAAGATTGCCTCTTTATTTTATAGATGAGGAAGTTTTATTTTATATATGAGGTTTGACATTGACAGGTAGTCAATGGCAGAGTCGTTTTAAATATTCTGATTTCCAGGCTCTACTGTTCACAAGGTGATGAAACTGTTAGGGACAGAGTTATGTGGAGGGTTTCTAACTCAGAGTGGAGAGGGAGCTCAGAGGCAGCTGAGTAGAAGGTAGTGGGACTCATTTTCCCTAACTTGCCAAGTTTGTGGCTACTTTTATTTGCTGTTCCTAAGTTTAACCTTAAGACTATTGTTAGAGGGAAAGAGTGGGAAAGAACTTTTCTTAGTTCTTAGTGAGTTAGAAAGATGTTTGACCAATTTTTTTTTGTTTCTGTTTTGGTTATATTCTTAATGTAGAACAATGTGACATGTATACAACTTTGTTAACCATTGGCCTCTCTCTTTAAATTATTTTTTATGGTAAAACTGTTATGCTTTTTACTAATTTAATTTATTTGTTTTTAAGCAACAAATTTACTAAATTGTCTACTTAGACATCATAAACATAAAACCTATTGTTGTTTTTGTTATTTATAGTACAACTGTGCTGTGCCTTATGTGAAGGTATTTGTATATGTTTTTAAATTTGACCACTTTTCTTGTCTCTTTTCTTTTAGTAACCATATCAGAGTGTGAGGTATAAGCCTACAGAATCCAGAGAAATCATGAAGCTATATGTATTTCTGGTTAACACTGGCACTACCCTAACATTTGACACTGAACTTACAGTGCAAACGTGAGCTGTATTTTATTTTCTTCCCTCATCAGCTTTGCATTTAGTGCATGCAAAAGTTAACAGGGGTGATTTAATTTTGTGAAAACTATTCCTTTGTTAATAAAAAGTAGTGATATAGCGAGTCTTAATACAGTATTTCATCCCAGTATATTGTTGTCTTTCTCTAAACTGCTGAAGTTAAAGTCGTTGTTGAGCTTTATTTTGATGTATGACCATATTATTCACAATAAACAACTCACCCACAAACAGACATACTGATTTCAAAGCAAAGTTATCAACTAGAAGTTTTCATAGATGATTGCTATTCTGAATTTCATATGACACTGCTGAGGGGATTATTGCTAGATATATAAAGCAACATGTATCAGTCACATTTTTTTTTTTGGTGATTTTTTAATTCTCTTGTGTGAATAAAGACAATGGTTTAATAGCCAAATTAGTGGGACTCATGTCTAATAATTCTCCAGCTGTGCAGGGATTTCAAGTACTTGACTACTGAATGCCCTCTTCCATTTGTAAAAAGTGGGGATGGGTCTCAGGGGAGGAAAGATATATTTGAGTCCAAACAGGAAGGAAATAAAAACAGCAAATATAGGGTTAGGCAAAGGTAGGCTTACAGTTGTGAGTACAGGAAACCCAGAGTTTATTCGTGTATTGTTATTTAGTAATTATTTTCCATATGAATAACTGAAGACCTACTTTTTCTCCACTCTGTATTTCCAAACTTGCTTATATTTTTATGGTGGCCATAATAGCAGAGACTTGATAGCAATATAGAATAAATAAATCTGACCATGAAAATATTATACATAATTTGTGGAATTAATAATCTTAGTTGTAAAAATGGAACTGTGAAATTATTTAAAAAAATTTTTAGTCCTTATAAAATATGATTTTACCTGTAAAGGAGAGATTTTTTTTTTTTTGAAAGATAGGAAAAGGAAACAATTTTTGTATGGTTTAGATTTAATATATGGTTGTGTAATGTGATGTGGAGATTTAACACATCCTGTGTTCTGAGGATATCAACAGACCTGATGCTAATTTGAGCATACTCCTTTGCTACATTAATAAAGAGCATAAAAAAAATGTCTACTGTCTGTATTTCATAGACTCACTTTTAGATGTGGCATGTCAGTGATTTGTTCACCTAAAGTCAGCCAGTTAGTTTCAAATCCAGTTCCAGAAATAAAGAAGCTTGTATTTTTACTACTGTTTTGGTGCAGAATTTAAAGAGTGAAATCTATGAGTCTATCAGATATTTGTACATAGTGCTACTTTGATAATAAAAATATTTGTCATTGGACTAATGTAAATAACTGAATTTTTTCCTTTTTTATTAAAGTGTGGCAGATCTTAAGCATGCTATTCATAGCAAATACAAGATTGCTATTCAGCACCAGGTGTTGGTAGTCAATGGAGGAGAGTGTATGGCTGCAGATAGAAGAGTGTGCACCTACAGTGCTGGGACGGTAGGTATCTAACAGCTTTTTCATTCAAACGTTCTCCAGCTTCACATCACATAGGAAATTGGGAACTTAGCATTCAGAAGTAAGGTTTATCTGCTTCATGTATTGAGGGCAATTGCATGTTTAGTATTTGTAACATTTTACTTTAGTTTTTTTTTTGCATTTTTACTTTTATAGGACACAAATCCAATTTTTCTTTTTAACAAAGAAATGATCTTATGTGAACTTCCACCTGCTATTCCTAAAACTACCTTTTCAACAGAAAATGACATGGAAATAAAAGTTGAAGAGTCTCTTATGATGCCTGCAGTTTTTCACACTGTTGCTTCAAGGACACAGCTTGCAGTGGTAAGTACAAGTATTTTTTGAGATATAATATTTATTTACATCTAGTACAATTTAAAATTAAAAATTGATGCATTTAACAAAAA
Organism: Micronycteris hirsuta; assembly: GCA_004026765.1. NCBI lineage: Eukaryota > Metazoa > Chordata > Mammalia > Chiroptera > Phyllostomidae > Micronycteris > Micronycteris hirsuta. The sequence goes on along the minus strand of PVJI01006309.1, from coordinate 80,255 downwards.
ATGTCTTACACATATACTTGGTAATGTTTTCATGAGTTAGTAACTTACTAGGTGTTTGTAAACATTCTAACAAATTTATTACCCCTAAAAGCATTCATATCTAAAATAGCAAAATATTGTAGATTAGAGGAAATACGCAAAAAAATGTGAAAAATAACAAACTTTAATAAATATATATTTTGTGGTCAGTATGTCTGGTTTTTAAATTTCAGGACCATATAATATTAGTTATTCTACATTGTCATTCAATGACGATCTTAAATGTAGAAAGTGGTCTTAAATGTTATTTGTTTAACTTCTTTTCTAAATGACGGTACACAGATAATGACATCTGAACATTGCTTTAATCAATAAAGTAACTGTTAGAATAGACATAAATAAAGAGCTTAAGTAACTGTTAAAAAATGTGATTCTTTTTCCCCTATTCATATTTACTAGGTCCTGGAGGAAAACCAAGTTTCTTTCCAATACATACTTTTTATATTATAGCCTTCAGGAATTATTTGCCAATCACTGGTTTTCCTTTTCATTTGCTAGTACTTGACTGTACTATTGACTGTAAGCTATCACATATTACCTTCAGACATGAAAAAATGCTCTTTTAAAATCCACCAGCAGTATTTACCTTTTATAAAAATAAATTAATAAATAATAAATTATTTGTGTTTACATTTGCCTTTTTTTTCTTTGAAACCTCCTAGCAGTTTGATTTTATGTAACACACACATTTGTGAAACTACCCCATTTTTCACGTAGTATATAACATAAAAAGAAAATAACCTCATCTTTCTGGGACATACTTAATAAGCATTAAAGGGTTCAGAAATGATTTTGAGAAGCCAAAATTATTTCTGTAAATACTTTACATAAAGAATCTTTAAGATTTTCATTTTTTTAGTATTATTAACAAAGCAAGGATACTACTGTACAAATACCGGTGTACAAAACTTTAGGCTGCACAATTGCATGCCATTTAAAAAATATTAAAATTTTGATTTGATTGAAAAATATAGATATTACAAATTAATAAAAATAATATTAAATACAAAAATTAAAATCTTAAAATTATGATATATAATTTTAAGTGACTAGAGAGAAATCAAATAAAACTCAGTTAAACAAAGGCATAATATTAAAACACATTACACTAAAAATATTAAAAAATTGGTATGTCCAGAAGTAGGTAAGTAAATATAGAAAAAATAAAAGTAGCAATATTAATATTTGACAAGGTGGATGTGAAATCATTAAACAAAGCAAAGTGAAATAATAATAAAATATTGAATTTGTGAAAATGATTATATTTGCCTATTAACACTAATGGCTAAATGGTAATAATAATTATTCCAGGAGAATATAATGCAACATAATGATGTACACAGGTGTTCATAGAAACATTATTTACTGCAGCCACATGGTGGGAGCAACCCAAGTGTCCATTAATGGATGAATGGATAAACAAAATGTGGTACATACATACAATGGAATATTATTTAGCCTTAAACAGGAAGGATAGTCTGATAGGAGCTACAATGTGGATGAACCTTTAGGACAATATTCTAAGTGAAATAAAGCACAAAAGGACAACAAATATCGTATAATCTCAATTATATGAGGTACCTGGAAATTCATGGAGGCAGGCTGTGGGGTGAGGGGAATGTAGAGTTAATTGTTTAATAGATACGGTTTCAGTTTCAGTTTGGGATGATGAAAAAGTTCTGGAGATGGATGGTGGTAATAATGGTTGCATAGCAGCGTGAATGACTAATGCTATTGAACTGTATATACACTTAAAAATGAGTTAAAGTGGTAAATTTCATGTGTATTTTACCACAATAATTTTATAATTGGGAGGTTTTATTTTATATATTTTTTCATAATCAGAAAGCCCTTGTGGACTAGATTTAGTGGTATGTATCCTGAAAATACAGAATATAGGTACGTTTTTTCTTACAGATAAAACCTAGAAGAGGATTGAAACAATAATATATTAATAGCAATGAGGCCATAATGGGAATGCAAGGATGGTACAACATTGGGGGTGTATTAATTTAGTTAATTGTCTCAATCATTAATACTTTATAAAACATATGGGATCACATTAATGTTGTCCAGTAGAAGCATTTGTTAAAATTTCAATGGCTGTTCCTAATAAATAAAATAGAAGGAAACAAAAGAAATGTAACATAGACTTAATCAAATATAAAAAGATATAAAAATATACTTTCAAGTCAGTGAATTGCTAGAGTCATTTTTGCCTAAATCAGAAACAATCTATTCAGTATTATTTTGGAGCTTCTGGGATATGTACTAAATTTTAAAACATGGTATCACCCCAGAAACCCTGCTTCATTCTTGTTCCCAGTCAATATCCATCATCCTCCTTTCCTAAAGCATAAATTACTTTGCCTCTTTAGAACTTTGAGTGTAATCATAGTTTGATTCTTTTGGATGTGGACTCTTTTACTCAATGTTATGTTCCTCAGATTCACTCATTTAATTGCATGTGTTAATGGTTTGTAGTCATTGCTACATAGTATTCTATTGTACAGATATGCCACAGTTTGACTGTTGATGGATGTTGTTTCCAGTTTTAGACTATTGTGATTAAAGCTGCTGTGAATATCATTGTACATTGTTTGGTACACCTCTTGCATTTCTCTTGGGTATGCCTCTTTTCAGTTTTATGTACTGTTCTGTTACTTGAAATGGTTGTATCCATTTATACTCCCACCATCAGTGTGTGATTGTTAAACTTGTTGTACAAACTCACTGATGTTTGGTTTTCATGATACTCTTTAATTTTAGTCTTTCTGATAGGTGTTTGTATAGTGGTAGGCCGTTGTGAGTTTATTTGTATTTGATAATTAACAAGGATGAGCAGGTTTGCTCATTTATGAGAAATTTGAATATCCTTTTTGTGACATTAGTTTTCTAGTTCCTTTATTATTGAGTTGCTAATCTTTCTGATTGATTTGTTAGTACCTTTATGTAATCTTCATATAAGCTTTTTTGTTGGTTTTATATGTTCGGAATATCTTCTGCCATTTTGTGGCTGGCCTTTTTATTCAACTAATGTTGTCTCATGATGAATAGAAATTCTTAGTTCAAGTTTCAATTTATCAATAGTCTTGTCTTGTTTTCGTCCTTAAGAAACCTTTGCATATCTCAAAGACATGAAGGGAATAGTCAATATAGATAGAGGTACTGGAGTATATCTGGTATGCTGTATTCCAGATGCCACATCTCACCCCACCCCCAGCCCTTTAAAAAAATCTCTCAGATTTATATCTATACATCACTTGTAATTGATTTTTTATATGTGTAATATATAAAAATAGAAAATTGAGTTTATAAATCCATCACCTGCCTTTTATATTTAATACTGTATGTTGATCTTTCCATATCCTTATATATAAAAATATTTCATCTTATGCTACATAAATTTCATTATATTGGTATAATTTTTGATAGACATTGAGGTTGTTTGCATTTCATTTTATAGTATTGAAATAAAGAAATTTTTAATATTCTTTGTTTATTTGTTTAAGCTCTTATAGGATAAATTCCTAGATAAGGAGTCATTTTGCCAAATAGTAGATACCATTTTGCTTTCGATCATTATTACTGAATTGCCCTCAGTAGATACTTTATCAGTATATATTCCCAGAAGCAGTGAGTTAGGTATTTCTCCTCCTTCACTATCATAACAAGCCAGAAAAAAATAAGGTAAACTAAAGCATAACCTTAACAATGCTTTAAAATGTGTTCAGAGTGCACTCATGTATATATGTAAGTACACATATGTAAATGTGCACAGAAACGTTACTTTCTGTTATTGTTTCTTTCATTTTCAATATAGGAAATGTATGAAGTTGCCAAGAAACTTAGCTCCTTTTGTGAAAGTCTGGTCCATGATGAACACCTTCAACACCAAGGCTGGGCTGCAATCATGGCCAATCTGGAGGACTGTTCAAATTCATACCAAAAGCTACTTGTCAAGTTTGAAAATATTTATTCAAATTATCTGCAATCCATAGAAGACATCAAATTAAAACTTACTCAGTATGTGTGCCATTCAAATGGATAATAAGATGTTTGTTTAAAGTATCTTTCTAAATTTTCAGTAGTTATAGTAATACTGTTTCAAATAGGCCATATAGCTATTATAAGCAGAGTTAATTTTTTGAGACTTTTATGATGAGTTTTATAGACTCCAGTATTATGATCAATTTTACTCACTATGTATATTACGGATCTTCCACACTTTTTCTTACGTTGTTTTCTTTATGAAAAGGCCTAAAATGCTTTTGACGGGTTTTACAAACCCAAGAATCTTGGCATTCTGTCTCCCTGCTATCAACTTTCCAATAAAGTAATGTTAACAACAAAAAATAACACATCTAAAGGAAATGGAAAATTTTTCAAACATTAACCAATCAAGAAAAATTTTATTTTCCTAATATTGCCATAAGATGTAGGCAGTGCATCTTGCTAGGATGGAAAAAAGCCTTTGTGTTCTAGCATTTGTTTAGATGGCTTTCTATTTCTTTGCATTTAAGACTATCTGATACCCATGGCTTCTTTTTTAAAAAAGGCTATAATTTGCCCTGGTAGCTCAGTGGATTGAGCGTGGGCTGGGAATCAGAGGGTCCCGGTTCGATTCCCCATCAGGGCACATGCCTGGGTTGCGGGCCGGGTCCCCAGTGAGGGCCATGTGAGAGGCAACCATACATTGCTGTTTCTCTCTCTCTCTGTCTCCCTCCCTTCCCCTCTCTCTAAAATAAATAAATAAAAATCTTTACCAAAAAAAAAAAAAGCTATAATTAGCCCAGGCAGGTGGAGCTCAGTGGATTGAGTGCTAGACTAGGAACCAAAGGGTTGTTGGTTTAATTCCCAGTCAGGGCACATTCCTGTGTTGCAGGCCAGGTCCCTAGTTGGGGACGCGTGAGAGGCAACCACACACATTGATGTTTCTCTCCTTCCCTTCCCCACTCTAAAAATAAAATAAATAAAGTCATTTTTTAAAAAGGCTATGATTAATGTAAAAATATAGCAGTGATTCATGAATATAGCCCTTTGTGTTGTTTGTGTATGCTTTCAATTTTTTGATTTTTTTTTTTTTTTATTTTTTAATTTTATTACCTTGAATTGGGATTTTTTTTCTTTCGTTCATTCAAGTGAACCTTATAAAATCAAGTTTCTCTGTCTGGCAGAATGAATCTTTAGAAGATTTTGGCCTCAGTTTGACAGCAGGACAGATACTGGGAAGGAAGGGAATGATTGAGACTATAAATATCTTTTAGAAGCTTATATAAAAACCTTTTAATTAACTATTTTTTAGAGAGTGTCTTAGCTATGTTAATTTAAGGTAGGACTCTTGATTCAATTTAACATATATTTTTACAGAAGCCACATCGTTAAGATTTTTTCCCCCATGTCTTTTGACCACATACATCTACCTATCTCTCTATTTTCAGGGTTTGGTAAATGTAAGAGTTACCTTAATGTTTATGAATATCATTAATTTTATCCTGTGCTTTCAGTATATCAGAGATACTTGATTAACTAAAAGACAAAAAATTGTACTTTAAGGGACTGCTATGGTAAATCTTTTTTGTAAATTTGAATTCTTTGTATCTTAAGGTTTGATAAAAAACCATGTGTTCACTTGTTTAGTATGAACTGGCAACCTTTACTTTAGAATAGAGTTTTAAAGGTGTTGATACCCCTCTCTCTAATTCAATTTCTTTTAAAGAACACCTCCTAGATTACTTTATCTGTAACATAACAGAGATGTGATAAGATTTGTCTGTGTGATAATAAAATGCTAAGCTTTCAAAAAACTAATTTCTAGTTATTAGAGTGGTCCTGTTATTTTACTAACAGAACTTTTGTATTTTAAGTTTAGGAACTGCGGTTTCAGTAATGGCCAAGATTCCACTGTTGGAGTGCCTAACCAGACATAGTTACAGGGAATGTTTGGAAAGACTGGATTCTTTACCTGAACATGAAGGCTCAGAAAAAGCTGAGATGAAAACCTCCACTGAACTGGTGCTGTCTCCTGATATGCCTAGAACAACTAACAAATCCTTGTTAACCTCATTTCCCAAGTCAGTGGAACATGTAGCTCCAGATACCACAGATGCTGAAAGTGGAAAAGAAATTAGGGAACCTAGTCAAAGTACTGTTCAGCAGGAGGAAACTTCAATAGATGCTAAAGAAAGAGATCTTCCTTTTTTTAATGTTTCTTTGTTAGACTGGATAAATGTTCAAGATAGACCTAATGATGTGGAATCATTGGTTAGAAAGTGCTTTGATTCAATGAGCAGGGTAAGTAATGATAATTTGATATTTCTTGTCATTTTAAGTGTTTGAAATTATATTATACTAAGTATTTTACATAATGGGAGAATGGGTTTTATACATAATGGGAGAATAGGTATTATGGTAGAAATAATGAGTTTTGAAGTTAAAGATAAAAGTTTGTTTTTATCTTTATAGTTTTTATTAATGATAAATTAAGACTAGAAATATCTCCTAACAGTTTACATAAAAACTTTTAAAAAAGATATTTATTTTTTATTTACACTGATAATGATTTACATTCAATGAAATACACACATTCTTGAATAGTTAGTTCATGAGTAGCCATCACCCAAAAGAAGATACTGAACATTTCTATCTCCCAGAAAATTCCCTTGTGTCTCTTTCTAATCACCATTCCCCTAGAGGGAACCTCTTTCTGAATTTTAAAATAAGAAATATGAAATACTGCATCTGCCTGAGATACTTTAAAATTCAGAACTTAGGCATGGTGTTTTTAGTTGTATTTTGTAATGATTAGCCTGTGTCTTGGATTCAGTTCTCCCCCAGATACTCTTTAACAAAAACTTTTTAACCAGGGGGATAAATATCTCTTCAAATCTGATAAATAAACTAATAGAGAAATCTTGGAAGTCAGAAAAAGGAAGTTGATGGGTACATGTTTCAGTGATGCAGAAATGCAAAATAATATTTTAAAGTCTGCTGTTGTCTAAAGATAGTTGGCAAAATAGTTAAACACTTCTAAAGGTGTTCTCAGTGGTAAAAGAGGCTTGATTTTTGAATACTGAGAGAAAGGCTGCACATTGTCTGGGATACTTGGGTAATATAGCACGTACCTTTCTTAAGTTATAAGACAGTAAAATGGAAAATTAAAAAAATAAATCTTAAGTTTTTTCTTAATTCTTTTAATATTCATTTCTTTCATAATGTCTTTGAGTACGCATTTCATTTTAATCATTTATCATTTAAATCATCAAATAAAGTTTCAGTTAAGACACTTACCAGGGCAGGGGAATATGTAGTAAATTGTACAAAGATTAGTACCAAAAATGAGTGAAAACTAGTGTTCCTGTATGGACTGTTGACATTTAGTAGCTTAAAAATTTTATATGTGAGTGTGGAAAATCAAGCACATGATTGTGATTAGGATGATTAAGGTACCATTTTTTTATATTTTTGTGTGCGTCAGAATATTTAAATCTACCAATGCCATTATTTGTATTCATTTTATATGACAAAAAGGGAAGAGACTGATCTTTTTTGTCTTAATTAGGAAGTCATGAGGAATGTATACCTACAGAAAACAGATTAGCTATAGTGTTTTTATTATAGGATCACATCATTGACTTCTCAGAGGTTAATGATTACTTGGATAAAACATATCAATGATATCTGATATCTTCCTGATATTTTATATAGCCATTTTATTGTTAAATAAAAATATAAAATTTGCCCTGGCTGGTGTGGCTCAGTGGATTGAGCGCCAGCCTATGAAATGAAGGGTCACCTATTCAGTTTCCTGTCAGGGCACATTTCTTGGTTGCAGTCCAGGTCCCCAGTTGGGGGTGTGCGAGAGGCAACAAATTGCTGTTTCTCTCACACATAGATGTTTCTCACTCCTCTTTCTCCCTCCCATCTCCTCTCTCTGAAAATAAATAAATAATATCTTAAAAATATATGAACTTTTATTTGGTTATAAAAAATAAAATTTTTATATTTGTTATATAACTCATTTGTTATAAAATTAGTTAACATGACTTAAAATAACGCCTATAATGTAACGCTCTCATTAATTGCACATGCCCAGTAGATTTAAAAAATGTTATTATTTGCTCAAAAACAATGGAAATCTGTTTTGAAGAATTTGTTTATATATTTCTGCTTTACTCAGTATGGATGATCTGTTAATGGGATTTACCCCATAATAAATAGCACTTGGCTGTGATGTTTTTATTAGATTATTATTTTTCTCCTCTCAGTAGTTTTATGAATTCTTTTTTTTTAAGGTTTTATTTATTCATTTTTAGACAGAAGGGAAGGGAGGGAGAAAGAGAGGGAGAGAAATATCGATGTGTGGTTGCCTCTCACGTGGCCCCCAATGGGGACCTGGCCTGGAACCCAGTTATGTGCCCTGACTGGGAATCAAACCGGTGACCCTTTGGTTCGCAGCCCACGCTCAGTTCACTGAGTTGCACCAGCCAGGGCCTTATGAATTTATTCTTGATACCACTTGTGCCATTTCTAAAGATTGACTAAACTGAATATGGGATTTCTTTCATCAGAGATGCTTTCTTTTAATGTCACATTGCATAGTTTTCCAAAAACAACTAACCTGCTTGATTGACTGTCTGATACTAGTAATGGTACTTACCAATGAATCAAAAAATGTACCAAGGTTTGATATTCGTATATAAAAGCAAATTCTATTTAAAGCCATTATAGACTAATCCCAGTTTTAGCAGGTTTTGTCACATATTTTCAAGAGCCAAAATCAATTCTCTTTTTTAAGAAATTAGTCAACCTGGCTGGTGTGTCTCAGTGGATTGAGCGCTGGCCTGCGTGCTGAAAGAAGTGAGTCAAGACATAGGTATTATCAAACTCACATAAGATTTGGAGTCATAAGGACTGGCACTGCCATTTATTACTTCTGTCATTCATAATAAGTTGTTTGAACCCTCTGTTTTTACTATTTGTGTGTACTGATAGGTGCTAATTTCTTGAACTATTTAGTGTTCCACCCTCATACATCAAGAAAAATTTAGATTTGTTGCTCGGGTATTTTCTTAGATTTAGTGTTTTATGTTGGAACTACTCTAGGATGTTCTCTTTTCAATTATACTGTAAAAGGCAAACTAATTTGCTGATGATTAATAATTGGAAACATGTACATTTAGTTCATTTCTAAGCTGTCCAGAATAGTGCTAGCATAATTTATTGAATCTTGTCTTTGTGGAATACTATTTGGATATTATTGTTTGCTCTATTGCAGTGGAGATAGATTTAGAGGTGAGATGGGAAAATGCAGAGGGTAAGAAAATTTGTGTAGTTTCTTCTCTAAGACAACAATAATGTTGACCTCTGTGATGTAAGCAAAGAGCCTGTTTTTATCAAATTAGTGTAGCACTATGTTCAATTGAAAGTTTGCTGAATAATTATTAATATGCATAATTCATATTTAATGCTTCACTGAATATTCTTCAGTACCTGTCAGTGGAGTTATATGCACAGTGAATTATGAAATGAGACATTAGGTCTGTTTTAGTCACCTTTTTTAGTCTTTTATCACCCTAATGATTTACAGCTCACCTTTGGTGTGTACAGTACTTGGATTGAAAATGTGTGCACACTGTACTCAATTACCATGAAATTGAGAAAAGGGAGAAAATGTTCACATTGTACAAGTTTTAGTGCAAAGCAAGTGCTGCCTATATTTAAATAATGTCTCTGTTAACTTTTTTGTGGTGTCACAAGTCGGCCTCTTGTTAATTACATTGGATTCTTGGTGATAATGATAGACTAGTTTTAACTGCTTTTGTATGTTCTCTGTGTGCCAGACACTGTACATAAAACAAATAATTTACTGTCCTTTTGACAGTAGACATCAGGAAAGGCATCATGAAGGAGGTAGTATTTGATCCTTACAGAGAGGCAATAATGGTCTTAAAAAGCTAGGTGGGACGATCAGAGCTAGAGAAACACAGAGTTTGTCTGGATAAAATAGGCAATTCAGTTTCAAGAGAAGTTTGGCCTGGGAGGAATTATTGGTACCAAATCACTGAAGCTTTATTGCATTCTATGTTTTTTGGATGTCATTATGAACAGAAGTGAGCCATTTAAGGATTTCCACAGGAAACAACTATAATGAGTTTGTAATAAGACATACCATATTGATATCTACACATAGATATTACCAAGCAGTCAAAAACAGGCTGAAAATTTGTAAGGGTCAGGAATTCAAAAAAGGTTGGGAGTTAGCTCCACAGAAGTTAGGCTTAAGTCATATAAAGAAAAGTAAAAATGGGCTGAGCACTAAGTCCTGGTTCATCTCTATTTGCGTTAGAGAGGAAAAGGAACCAGGAGAGCACTGTGAAGGAACCCCTGAGATAATGCCCAAAAGCTTCTAAAGTTTGGAAAATGTCTTCAATGCTAACTGCATAGGCGCCTCAAGTGAAATGAGGTCATTGATGATCTTTGGCCAAATGTTTTTTTTGGAGAGTGCATACAAAAAGACTGCCAGTGTAAAGTATTCTTTCAAGGGAAAAGGGAAAGTGTAGTTGATCCAGTTCCTTGAGGAGCTAGGGATTGAGAACAAAAGGAGTTCCATTAGGGAGATAATTTTGAAGATGTTATGTTTTAGAGAGAAGTTGGATTAATAAGACCATCAATGACCAAAGAATGTGTTTTAGTTTTTAACTCTGCTTCACTTCCTTAGATCTTGAAAAGAACATTTTCTTTGGGATATTGACAATTGAATAATTTGTGGCTTTGATTGAAAGGTGTAATTCCTAGAACTATATATTCCTAATTATGTATTCCAATATAATCAGTAATACTTGTGTTTTATTAACATAATAATTATCCTGTTTTTGACCTTCTGCGGAAAATACGACTTAGATTCCTAAATACTTCTCTGAAGCTATTATCAAAATAGTGTGAGAATGTATTTTAAACTATTTGGTCAAAATTTATTCATATGTGTGCCCTTATCATCCAGCTTGATCCAAGGATTATTCGACCATTTATAGTAGAATGCCGTCAAACTATTGCCAAACTTGATAATCAGAATATGAAAGCCATTAAAGGACTTGAAGATCGGCTGTATGCCCTGGATCAGATGATTGCTAGCTGTGGTCGACTGGTGAATGAGCAGAAAGAACTTGCTCAGGTACTTATTTCAAACTTCCCTCAGGAAAAAGAATTTGTAACTTTTCTATATAAGTATTTTATGTGCAGTATTAATTTGGTATGCACCATGTTTCTGCTTCATCCTTGAATATTGTTAATACAGTGTTACTGTTCCCATGTATAATAAGTCATGTTCTTAACAATGAGCTTAGGTTATTTTAGATGACAACTGAAAGATAAAACCATGAAAATGCTGTGAGCAGCTGGGAAAAAGATGTGTTGAAAGAATGTACAAAGCAGTCATCGTACTAAACATTTGAATACTCTGCTCTCCTGTTAAAAAACTAAAAAGAAATAAAAAGAATAAGTATAATTTATAAAGGACAGAAGGAATGTATGAAATCTTAAAGAATTTACTAAAACTTGGGCTTTTATCACCCCCAAAAGAGGGATTAACGTAGACATTTTCTCTCATACTAGTGACTTTCAGTTCATCACAGCTTTGTCCTCACCCACCCTGGCAAGTCCTCTGGTGGAACAGCCTCTAACAAAGAGAGTTGACTTTTCAACATGCGTTTCCAGTTGTGTAAATGTCTTTTTTCATTAGAACATACGAATAATCATTCTGATGGGGGCAAATGTATAATGTACTGATTGAATTTATCATAATTTCCATAGCCTCTCCTTTTCTGTCTTGATTTAGGATACAGCCACCTTACTCTGAACTGAATTCTTTATTTTGTCTTTTAGCATTGACTGAAACACCAGTGCTCCAAGTCAGTGCTAAAAGACAAAATATTGTAGTAGCACCAATACAGTGCTACTACAGTAATGCCTTTGTTTAATTCCTGATCTATAGAAAATGGCCAACGTTTCACAATTTTAATGTTTATAATAGTTTTTTTCCTTCTTGTTTCAGTAGAAACCCTTAATTGGATTAGGAAAGTTATATTTAAGTTCTAATCTTGAGCTATATTTGAATTTGTGGAATTCTGTGTAGTCATAATATATTGTCTTTTTTATGTTTATCTGGATTTAGATTAACATATTAGCAGACTGAATAATATGTAGTTTTCATTTGTTATATGTCAGGTTTTGGAATCAAAGTTATCATCGCTTAAAAATATGTTAAGAAATCGTTAAGTCCACTTATTTGTTGTAAATACTGAATAGTTGTCTTTAAATCAGTCGTTTCTGATTTTTAATCTATTTTTCTTTTAATCCTGTGTCCTTTTTAGTCTCTGCTTTAGCCTTTTGGATTATTTTTATTCTATTCATCATATTAGCTTTTTTCCTTTTAAGTAATACTTTATATATTAAAGACTAATATACATTAAAATATCTTTTATTTCTTTTTAGTGGCAAATTCCATTTTAGTCATTTGAGAAAATCTCATTTAAATCACCTTTATTTCTGAAGGATATGTTTTGATAAAGAATTCTAGGCTGTTAGTGATTTGCTTTTCAGCATTTTTACTATAATGGGACAGGATGTGGCTTTCTCTGTACTGTATTTCTTCTTCATTGGGCTTGTAGTACTACTTGAATGTGTGAGCTTTCCATCAGTTTCTCTTCAAATCTTGCCTTTGTCTTACTCTTTCTCATCTCCTTTATTGATTCCAATTACATATGTATTAGACCTTTTATCTCATTTTTACCATTTACCCTTGTGTTCTGTGTTTTGTGTCATTATGTATTTCCGTACTTTGTTCTATTTCTTTTGTCCTATCTAACATCAGATTAATTTTCAGATTTTTTTCAGCTGTGAATGGCTGGTAAACTCATTTATTGATTTAATATTTTTATTTTTTTATTTTTAGCTCTACATTTTAAATTTTGTTCTTTCATATATGTACTTTCAAATTATCTGCCAAGACATTCAGTTTTATCCATTATCTCTTTGATTATATTAAGCATATAATAATTTAAAGACTATATCTGTTAACTCCATTATCTGTGCCTGTGTGTCTATGTATATTTATTGTTTCTTACAACAAATTCATGTGGTTTTGCCTTTTCAGGAGCCTGATTGGTTTTGATAAGAAAAATCAAAGAAATACAAAGGATGACATTTTCTCCTAGAGAGAACTTATTTTTTATTTTTGGGGGACAGTTTTTTTGCATATGGTAGAAGCAATTTTAACCTTAGATCACTCTAAATCCAGTTTCAGAGATTTAGATGGGAAGCTGGTCTTCCAGACTTTGTGATGGCCAATCTACTTACTTCTTAGTATATAACTTTTTGGGGTGTATTAAAGCAAAGTGTGTTCCATGTCATTTTCCTTGGCTGGCACTGGTCTCTGATTTTTTTTATTTCCTAGCTCCATGAGGAACTATGGGAAGAATTGTTAATCTTATTCTTAGCCTTGTGCTCTTCAGGAATCAGCAGTTTTCTCTAGGGCAAAACATTTCTAGTTGCCTAACTCACTCTTCAGGTTTCCTCCTCCTCCATCAATATGTCTGACTCCTTTACTGCTTTCTTGGATACGTAATGACTAATGCCACAGGAAATCTGGTCTATATTACCTTTACATTACAGTCTACCATCACTAGTGGCAGAACTGTGAATTCTTGATCTTTGCTGCTTCTCCAATGTCAATTTCTTTTCACCCTCCATTGAAAGAATCAGTTTATTTAACTGTGCTTCTTTTGATAGGTTATTTCCATTTTTCCTTATTACAAACATTGTTTTAATATCCCAATGCATCTTTGTGTGCATATTCTAGTGTTTCTTTTGAACTTTTTATTTTATTTTTATTTTTCTATTATAGTTGACATCCAATATTAGTATTTCTTTAGGCACATTCTCCAATAAGAATTGCTAGAATAGGGTATTTGTGTTTTCAGTATTAACTGATAATGTTATAATACCTTTCATAAAGGAAAAATTAGTCAACATTCCTAGTAATTAATGAAAAGAGCAATTTGCCATGTATTTTCTCTGAATTGTCATTTGCCAAATTTCCTGTAGCCTAATGTTTTTATAAGAATTTATTATCTATAGATGGGTAATCCTTTGTCTGTTATAAATTATATAGGTACTGTCTCTTTGTTGACAGTAGTACGATTGTTGTACAGAACTTTTTAATTTTGATGTAGTCAAATATAATGACTAATATTAGCCGTTTTTTTATATTTAATTTTAAGAACCCATCATTCCTTTAAAATTGCCAGATTTCTTTATATATTCAGTTTGTTTTTTAACTTGAATAAAATAGGAGTTCTAGTTCTCTTATCTTGGATATTTTCTTTTTTTTATTCTTGCAAATTTATTGATTTTTTTATAAGTATTATTAATATTTCTAATACAGTTAGAATGGATTTTACATTCGATTGCATTTTTTAAAAATATCTATTTCTGATGTTATCTTCAAATCTGCATTGGATTCAACAAATGGAGCTTTGTCACAAGGATAAAGAATTTCTCTGAAAGTATAGTTGCTGTGACAAAGGGAATAATAGTACGTTTTTATTTTATCAAAATAATAGAAGAAGCATTTCTTAAAATTAGAGCCTTTCTTGTTTTCTTTTCAGGTCTTGACTGTATAACCTTCAGGAACACAAACTGGAATGAAATTTAGTAGCATCTCCTATAATGTTCCTGTGGAAATTAAAAAACACTACTTTTTTATGTCTTGTGATAATATGAGTATCCTGTCTAAACTACTTCTCTCCTTCCCCCTAATTTATTTGCATCTTTTGCCAGTGTTTTAAACTACAGTAGTAGCTCATAGAGTTTACCTTATCCTAAATGAAGATAATTTTTCAAAGTATTTTGCTTTGTTTTGATTTTGATACCTGAATTAGCATAGTCCTTTTAAGATTTTGAAGAGACAAATACTCATTTAATTATTCTTCAGTTAGTATCTCTTGATATACCTGTGAACAATACTTAATATGAATGTGTTTAGAAATCATCTTGGTAACCTGGTTACATATTGGGAGCAAAATGGTAAAATAGACAGAGATTGAGGCCCTAAGGTAGATGGATTTTATCTGGGCTTGCTTGAGTAAATCAGGTTGTTAGAGAAATTGTGTACAATAAGATTATTCTCGAGGCATTCATGAGAAATGGGGGATAATCTATTGAAGTTAGGTGGTGAGTGGTCATTGGAGCAACTTTTTACTCATATATCTTTACGTGTTGGGCTCCTGGGAGATTTACATAGGCAAGGTTTTCAACTGACACATTTCCACAGGTGTGCTTTTCTGATCTTGTGGTCTTGATTCGATCAGGTGTATGTTCTCTTCGTATGCTGTACTTAAAAATATGTGCTTTTTGTGTCAGCAAATCCTTTATTAATGGTCTGGAATTTAGATTTGAGATTGCTTCTATATTTTCTTTTGGATTCAGTAAAAAGTAATTCAAAATCTATTAAGACTTTGACAAAGAAGATAAAAGCAGTACGTTATTTCTAAATGGATTAACTTACAGAAAAAGTGTAGCCACAATTGAGTATATGACATGTTAAATGTAAAGTAATATATTAAATTACTATTGAAATTGTCTTATTTTTATATATAAACTATTTTAACTTAATTTTAAATATATGTTTAAATTTATATATTTTCATAATCTTTAGAAAAACATGAAACAGAAAGGAGAGCGAGAACTACTAGAAAGTAGAAAGAAACACTTGCTGTCTTTGCTGATGAATGTGGTTAAATGCCTAGAAGGATAATCTTTATAATTGCAAGTATGTCAGTCAGGTGGATGTGCAAATCCTAAAACTTTTATAACAATTATTTAGTAAATAGAATAGGAAAAGAACATATATAAACACAATAAAAATATTTAGTAATAACCTCATTAAGAGGTTATCAAAGAAATTATAACCTCTTTGGGCATTTTTTAAATCTTCTAAAAATTTTTTAGATTGTTTGTTCATTACAGTTGTCCCAGTTTTCCTCCCTTGTGCCCCACTCTGTGCACGCCACCCCTGTATCCCACAGTCAGTCCCCTCTCCATTGTCCAAGTCCGTGAGTCATTCACATGTCCTTTGACTAATCCCTTCCCCTACCTTCCACCATTCACCCTTCCCTCCCCTCCTACAGCTGTCAGTCTGTTCCACGTTTCCATGTCTCTGTTTCTATTATCCTCATTACTTTGTTCATTAGATTCTAGTTATAATTGAGGTCATATGGTATTTGTCTTTCACAGACTGGCTTATTTCACTTAGCATAATGCTGTCCAGTTCTATCCATGCTGTTGTAGAAGGTAGGGCTTCCTTCTTTCTTTCTGCTGCATAGTACATTTACACTGAGTAAATGTACCACAGTTTTTTTAATCCATTCATCTCCTGATGGGCACTTGGGCTGTTTCTAACACTTACAGCTATTGCAAATAGCGCTGCTATGAACATAAGGGTACATAAGTTCTTTGGAATTGGTGTGTCAGGATTCTTGGGGTATATTCCCAGCAGTGGAGTCGCTGGGATATAAGGCAGTTCGATGATTAATTTTCTGAGGAAATTCCATATTGTTTTCCACAGTGGCTACACCAGTCTGCATTCTCACCAACAGTGTACAGTGTACAAGGGCTCTGCTCCCTTTTTTCAGTGTCCTCTCCATCACTTGTTGTTGTTGATTTAATAATGATGGCCATTCTTTACAGGTGTGAACTGATATGTCATGGTGATTTTACGTTGCGCATCTCTCTGATAGCTACTGATGTTGAGCATTTTAAAGTAGTGTCTATGGACCATCTATATGTCCTACTTAGAGAAGTGTCTATTTAGGTCCTTTGCCCATTTTTTAATTGGGTCATTTGTCTTCTGGGTGTTGAGTCATATGAGTTCTTTGTATATGTTGGAGATTAAACTCTTGTTTGATGTATCATTGGCAAATGTGTTCTCCCGTACAGTTAGTTCCCTTTTTGTTTTGGTGATGGTATCTCTAGCCATAGAGAAACTCCTTAATTCGATGTAGTTCCATTTGTTTATTGGCAAAAATATTGTTACGTGGGACATCTGAAATTTTACTGCCTATGTTTTCTGCTACGACTTCTATGGTATCATGACTTAAATTTAAGTCCTTTATCTGTTTGAGTTTATTTTAGTATATAGTATAAGTTGGTGGTTTAGTTTCATTTTTTTTGTGTGTACCAGTCCAGTTCTCCCAACACCATTTATTGAAGAGACTACATTTACTCCATTTTATGTTCAGGTTCCCTTTGTCAATTATTAATTGACCATAGAGACATGGGTTTATTTCTGGGCTCTCTGTTTCATTTCATTGATCTACATGTCTGTTTTTATATCAGTACCAAACTGTCTTGATTAGAGTGGCCTTGAAGTACAGTTTAATAACAAGTATTGTGATACCTCTAACTTTGTTCTTCTTTCTCAGGATTGCTGAGGCTATTTGGGGTCTTTTTTGGTTCCATATAAATTTTTAGAATATTTGTTCTGTATCTGTGAAGTATGCCATTGGTATTTTAATAGGCATTGCGTTGAATCTATAGATTGCTTTGAGTGTATGCATTTTAGTAATGTTAATTCTTCTAATCCGCGAACACAGTATATGCTTCCATTTATTTGTACCTTCCTCAGTATCTTTCCTCGTTTTCCGAATACAGGTCTTTTACATCCTTGGTTAAATTTATTCCTAGGTACTTTATTTTTTTTATTATAGTAAGTGAAATTTTTTCTTAGTTCTCTTTCTGATAATTCATTGTTGATGTACGAGAATGCCATTGATTTCTGAATATTGACTTTGTATCCCGGTATTGTGCCAAATTCACTTACTAGGTCAAGGAATTTTTTGGTGGAGAATATAGTGTTTTCTATGTACCTTACCATGTTGTCTTTGAATGATGACAGTTTTACTTCTTCCTTTCCAATTTCTTTTTGTTGTCAAATTGCTGTGGCTAGAACAGCCAGTACAATCTTGAGTAAGAGTGGGAAAGCGGGCACTCTTGTCTTCTTCCTAATCTTAATAGAAACACTTTTAATTTTTGCCCGTTGAGTATGATGTTGGCAGTAGGTTTTTCGTATATGGCTTTTATTGTGTTGAAATATGCTCCCTCTATTCTGACTTTGTGGAATAATTTTATTATAAATGGGTGCTGGATTTTGAAAAGTGATTTTTCAGCCCTGGCTGGTGTAGCTCAGTGGATTGAGCGCGAGCTGGGAACCAGAGGGTCCCAGTTCGATTCCCCGTCAGTGCACATGCCTGGGTTGCGGGCTGGGTCCCCAGTGAGGGCCATGTGAGAGGCAACCATACATTGCTGTTTCTCTCCCTTTCTGTCTCCCTCCTTTCCCCTCTCTCTAAAATAAATAAATAAAATCTTTTTAAAAAAAAAAGTGATTTTTCAGGATCTACTGATAAGATCATTTGATTTTTGTCTTTCATTTTGTTTATGTGATGTATTACATTTATTGCTTTGCGAATGTTTTATACCATCCTTGCATCCCTGGGATGAATCCCAGTGGCCTTGGTGTATGATCTATTTAATGTATTGCTGAATCCGGATTGCCATTATTTTGTTGAGGATTTTAGCATTATGTTCATCATAGACATTGGCATGTAGTTTTCTTTCTTTGTTGTGTCTTTACCTGGTTTTGGAATTAGAATAATACTGGCCTCAAAAAAAGAGTTTGAGTGTCTTACTGCTTCTTGCATTTTTTTTTTTTTTTTTGAGAAGTTTGAGGAATTTGAAAAGGATAGGTGTTAACTCTTTTTTGAATGTTTAGTAAAATTCACCTGTGAAGGCATCTGGTCCAGGGTTTTTGTGTGCCAGGGTTTGTTTGTTTGTTTGTTTGTTTGTTTTTATTACTGCTTCAATTTTGCTAGCTACCGGACTGTTCAGGCTTTCTGCTGTTGCTTGTTTCAGTTTTGGGAGATTGTGTTTTTCCAGAAATTTGTCCATTTTGCCTAGTTTGTCCAATTTCTTAGCATATAGTTGTTCTAGTAGTTTCTTAAAATTTTTTGTATCTCTGTGGTATTGGTTGTTATGTCTCCTTTTTTGTTTCTGACTTTATTTATTTGGGTCCTCTTTTATTCTTCATGAGTCTGGTGAAAGGTTTTCAATTTTGTTTATGTTTTCAAAGAACAGCTCTTGGTTCTTTGTGATTTCAAAGAATCACAATACATTGATTCTTTGAATTGTTTTTTTTTTTAGTCTCTATGTCATTTAATTCTGCCCTGATCTTGATTATTTCCTTCCTTCTACTTGCTCTGGGCTTTGTTGTTTTTCCTCTGGTATTTCCTCTAGTATGTAGGGTTAAGGTGTTTATTTGAGATTTTTCTATCTTCTTTAGGAAGGCCTGTATTGCTATGAACTTCCCTCTCATAACTGCCTTTGCTGTGTACCATAGGTTTTGGTTTGTTGTGTGTTCATTTTCATTCGTTTCCAGAGATTTTTTTATTTCTTTCTTGATTTCATTGTTAAACCATTCATTGATTAATATGTTATTCAGTCTCCCCATATATTTGAATGTTTTTGAGTTTTTCCTTAGGTTTTTTACTAGTTTAAACTCATTGTGATCACAGAGGCTACTTGATATGATTTCAATTTTCTTGAGTTTGTTAAGACTTGTTTTATGTCTTACCATATGTTCTATCTTTGAAGATGATCCATATGTGTTTGAAAAGAATGTGTACTTTGCTTCTTTGCTGTGAATGTTCTGTAAGTATCAATAGGTCCATTTGATGTAGAGTATTATTCAGTGCCTCAATATCCTTTTTGATCTTTGGAAGATCTAGCCATTGGTGACAGTGGGGTGTTAAAATCTCCTACAATGACTGTATTACTGTCACTCTCCGTAATGTTTTCTAAGATTTTCCTTAGGTATTTAGGTGCTCCTGTGTTGGGAGCATGTATGTTTATAGGAGTTACATCCTCTAGTGGAGTACTCCCTTAGTATTATAGTGACCTTCTTTGTCTCTTGTTATGGTCTTTGTTTTCAAGTCTATTTTGTCTGATAGAAGTATTGGTACCCCAGTTGTTTGTTGTTGTTGTTGTTTTCTCATGTCTTTTGCTTGGAATATTTTTTCTAACCCTTCACTTTCAGCCAGTGTAGATCTTTAGTTCTGAGGTCAGTCTTTTGTAGACAATATATATGGGAATTGTTTTTTTTTACCTGCTCAGCTACCCTGTGCCTTTTGATTGGAACATTTACTCCATTTACATTTAAGGTTATTATTAATAGATAACTTGTTCATTGCCATTTTTTCCTTTGTACCTGTGTTCCTCTTTTTTTTTCTCTGTATTTTAAAGTAGTCCCTTTAGCATCTCTTGCATTGCTGGCATGGTCAAGATGTACCCTTTTAGCCACCTTTTGTCTTGGAAGCTCTTTATTTCACCTTCCATTTTAAGTCAGAGCCTTGCTGGATAGAGTAGTCTTGGTTACAGGCCTTTGCTTTTTGTTGCATGGAATATTTCTTGCCATTCCCTTCTTGATTATAGTGATTCTGTTGAGAAATCAGTTGATAGCCTTATCAGATCTCCCTTGTATGTTATTAGCTGTTTCTCCCTTGCCGCCTTTTAAGATTCTCTCATTGTCTTTAAATTTGGCCATTTTAATTATGATGTTCCTTGGAGTGGGCCTGTTAGGGTTCATCTTGACTGAGACCCTCTGTGCTTCTTCTACTTGTGTGACTTTTTCTTCACCAAGTTAGGGAAGTTTTCTGTCATTATTTTTTCAAACAGGTTTTGTATCCCTTGCTCCTTTTATTCTTCTTCTGGTATTCCTATGATGCAAATGTTGTCCTGAAGCTTCCTTAAACCATCCTTGTTCTTTTTTAGTCTTTTTTTGTTTTGTTGCTCTGTCTGGGTGTTTTTTCTACCTTGTCTTCCAGCTCGCTGATTTGGTTCTCTGCTTCATCTAGCCTGCTTTTAATTCCTTTTAGTGTATTCTTCATTTCAGATATTGTACTCTTCTTCTCTTCCTGGCTCTTATTCATAGTTTCTGTGTCCTTTTTCATGATGATGTAATTCCCACTAAGTTCCTTATAGTTCCCATAAACCTCCTTGTAGTTCTCACTGAGTTCTTTGAGCATGCTCAGGAGGGAATTCTATGTGTGATAGATTGCTTGCTTCAATTTCAGTTAGCTCTTTTTCTGGGGATTCCTCCTTAACATTTGATTGGGGGTTATTTCTTTGCCTCCCCGTTTTAGGTGACTTTCTTTGTTTCTGCGTTTCTCACATTGCTCTGCTTTGACTGCCTGTCTTCATGGGTGGCCTTCTGTGATAGAGGTTCTGTGGGACTGAGTGGTACAGTCTCTTTGATCTCCTGATCTGGATGATCTAGGGATGCCCTTTATTCAGTTTATGTGGGCCCCCTTGTTGAACTTGGACTTTGATTATTGTTGGGTCATTTGTTGGTGGGTTCTCACCTCTGATTGGCTGACTGAGAGTCATAACCCCTACCACGTCTTGTATGGTATTATATAGTTACTGACAGAACAAAGCAAAACTACTCAGGAAACCAAATCCACGCCAACGGAAATATACCCCTCCAACCACATCAGCAATATCAATAGAAATAAATGAAGATAAATAAAGGTGGAAAAAGATTAAGGTTATGATTAGATAGGAAAAAAGAATATAAGATGACTAAAGGAGAGAAAAGTGATTTTGAGAGGGAAGAGGGAGGAGAAGTAATAAGAGTAGGGAACAGAAACAAGGCATAGCAAGGGAGAAAATATTTAAGCATGTAAGTAAAAAAGGGAAGGCCAATGGCAAAATAGCGTAAGAAAAAGAAGCGTATAATACGAGGTTTGAAATAAAGTAAAAAAACAGTGAACCAATGGGAACAAAATTGAAGAAAAATCATAACAGGGTCAATAACAATGACAGATGATCAAAAATTAATAAAGGTGAAAAAGTAGGAGTATTACAGGAAAGAGAATATGAAATGTCTATAGCAATAAAAAAAATGACTTTGAGAGGATAGAGGGAGGGGAACTAATAAGAGTCAGGAATAGAATCCAGGCTAAAAAAGGGAAAAAACAAAATTTC
The DNA here is from genome assembly GCA_004026765.1 of Micronycteris hirsuta. Classification (NCBI taxonomy): domain Eukaryota; kingdom Metazoa; phylum Chordata; class Mammalia; order Chiroptera; family Phyllostomidae; genus Micronycteris; species Micronycteris hirsuta. The sequence continues at coordinate 58,121 of PVJI01006309.1, read as the reverse complement.
AAACTTAAATAAGCTAGTGCAGGAGGAAGGCAAAATGGAGTAAGGGTGAATAACCTATGAGATTTGAAATAAAAAAATAGTGAACAAATAGGAATAAAATTAAATAAAAATAGCAATAACTGCAATATCCACACCAAACAAATAACAATTAATAAAGGTGGAAAGAAAATAAGAATATTGTAAGAAAGAGAAAAAGAATGTGAGCTGATTAAATAAAAATGATTTTGAGAGGATAGAGGGAGGAGAAATAGTAGGAGTAAAGAATAGGAACAGTGTTTATAAAGAGGGAAAATAAAATTTAAAATGAAAGTAAGAAAGGGTAGGAAGAAGGCAAAATGGAGGAAGACAAGGAAGGGTACAAATGTGAGATTTGAAATTAAAGTAAAATAATATAAAAATCTAAATGAAAAGAATAAAAGTAAAGACAATAGTGAATTAGTTGGAATACAGTAGAAGAAAAAAGAGTAAAGTTAAAAGATCATGTGAAAGAAAAAAATAACAAATTCTGAAGAACAAGGTAGAACTCTGATGTGGACCCCACGCCTGCACGGGCTCGTGTGTTGTGGCTGCTTTGGCAGACAAATTCACACAGACTACAGAAGTCCTGTGGAGAAAAAGGGACAGCATGGCTGCTCTCTAAGTGAGAGAGAGCATCCCGACCCCTGTCCGGACAGGCTTTTACTGCTTTTCTGGGTACATTACATGGAGGATGGTCCTCATTTACTATGCACAGGTACACTGTAGGTGATTACCTTTTACAGATAACAAAGGAAAGATTATTGCTAATTACTTCAAAGGGAAGAATGTTACAGATCAGGGGAAAAGTGGTTGAACTGGTTACACTCCATACTTGAGAGGTTTAGCACAGACTTTTAGGAAGTTACTTTAGAGATACGTAGTAAACATTTGCTGCTCCAATTCAGGGTGAGGGAGTTTTAGCAAAAGCAAGTCTCATAGCAGCCTAGGTACAATGCAGGCCTGGTTCTCCACAGGAGAACCTATCCATGGGTGTGACTCCTTTGTGCGGAACCTCGCTCCCCACTGGCCTTTCCGAATGGGAGCTGGGCTACATTCCCACGCCACGCGAAACGGTTCCCTATAGAATTCATCAAAGCGGAGTTCGGTGTTTTGCCTTCTGTCTTCTGGGCCATCCAACTTCTGGCAGCACCACATGTACCATCTTCACCTGCCTCTAAAGGAGGCGTCTGTTGAGATCTGGAGGGTGGGACCCTCGGGTCACCCCTGGGAGGCACTGTTCAGTCTGTGGGAAAATTGTAGGTGTGTTCCCCTGCCCCTACATCACCTATCTTGGTCTGCCCCAGTTTAATTTTAATAATGTATAGTTTCTAATGAACTAGCTGTCCGTTTGAAGGGAGGGGTCCTTCTGTGTAAGGGTCAGCTCTTTCTTGCTTCTGGCTGGTGGCAGCTCTGTGTGCTAGTCCAGGCTGGGTGGTGCCCTGATTACTCCTTGCTGCATCGATTTCTGATCTCCCTGCCTTGCTGGCCTCAGTGGAATAAGGACCCTAGGAACCAGTGTATTTTGTCTCCCTGAGAAGAGTACAAAATGGGCCCTTTAGCATTTCTCTTCCTATCTTTCTCCTGCAGATAAGCACAGGGGGTTCTTGAGCCTGTCCTTCCTGTTCTGCAAAGCTTCCCCGCTGGATGCGTTGCTGGCAATCCTGCAGGAGGTGGGGGCTGAATACATCCTTACCTTCCCAGAGATTTGGGCTCTGCTAGCGAAGGGGTTCTGCCTGGCTGTAAATAATCTCTGATGCTCAATTCTTGCCTAATTCCCAGCCCACTGCCCTCGCAATAGACACAGTCCCCAGCTCTGTTTTGCTTAGGCCTGGCTTGCTAGCCCCACTGGGCTGGGGTCCAGAAATCCCTTTGCTGTGCAACTTTCTAATCTCCCTATCCAGCTCTATTCAGTGGAAGCAAACTGCACTTTCAGCCTTGTCCCTTTGCTGGCAGGCACGCTTCAGCTCCCATTTTAAAAATTCTCTCTGTGGCACACCCACTGCAATACCAAGTCATTGTCTGATTTTTCATGCACACCGCCACTCCAAAAACCAACAGTGTCTCACAGTCATGGGTGGCCGCAGCCCGCCTCCTCCCAGCCCAGGTCTGGCCCCTGATCCTTTTGGGAGATAGAGTGCCTCTCTCTCTGGCACTCTCCCAGTTGGTTTGATGCCACAGCTGTGGACCTGCTGCTCACTGTGTGTGTGTGTAGCCTGGATCTCCCCAACTTCGCATATCCTTTCAAGTTACTCCTAGCCTGGGTCTGGGACTTCCTGTGCTGGGAGGGAGCCATGAAACTGCAATTTCTGACTAGTCTTTCTGTAGCTGCAGGCGCCACACAGGGGGTATTTCCCCTTCTACTTGTAAAGTCTCCTTACCACCCTTTGTGAAACATCTGTGCTCATTGGCTTCCAAAATTTTTATCAGCTAGGATTCTGTTGATTATTCAGCTTTTTTGTCAGAAGATGAGCCGAGAATCAGAGTTTGAGGCAAGAGCAATTGGACTCAGCTTCCACCTACTTGGCCACCATCTTCTGTATATCCTCTTTGGACATTTTTTAAATGTTTGCTGTTGGGTTTCAGTTTGTCTGGTTGTATGTACAAAAGAAGACTTTTAAATATGACATATTTGTCTAAATTAATTTATAGCCTAAAAGCAATCCCTTCCCTGCTTAAGAAAATGATGAAAATTTTACTTATGAAAATACATTAATAAGGATAGCCAAGAAAAGTAGTATATTTTCCTACCAAATAATAAAATGTACTGTAAAATTGCAGTGTTAAGTCATTGTTCTAAAGATGGTACAAAAGACAGTCCAGGAATAAAAAATGCAAAGTCAATTAATTTTTTTTTATTTGGATAAGAATATCATTGGTCAAGATTAAATCAGTTACTCTTTTTCATGGCTTAAAAATCAGTGACCATGTTTTATTTAATAGTCATGCTCTGACCCATGTGTAGTAGGAGTCTAGACACATAGGTTCTAGTTCTAATTTGGCTATTAAATGTGTCCTTCGACAAGTTACTTTCTCTTCCTGGGTTTAATTTTTTTTTTCTAGCATGAATATGGAAGTGAATTAGGTAAGCATAGATTTTTCTTAAAAACTGAACCTTTTCCTATAGCCATATGTACCACATTCAAAAAAGTAGCTTTTAAAGTTTTGTTTGAATGTAGCACAGTTCTTGGTTAACATAAAGATTTTCCTTCTAAAAGAATATTCACATCTCTCATGAAACAAATTTAATGTCTTTTAAAATATTTTCTCTCAAAGGGATTTTTAGCTAATCAGATGAGAGCTGAAAACTTGAAGGATGCATCTGTATTACCCGATTTATGCCTGAGTCATGCAAATCAGTTGATGATTATGTTGCAAAATCATAGAAAACTGTTGGATATTAAACAGAAGTGTACCACTGCCAAACAAGAACTAGCAACTAACCTACATGTAAGACTGAAGTAAGTGTTATTTTGTTATTTATAATTTAGGATGTTTAGAGTTGATGTTACTTAATTTGTCCCAAGTGGTGGCATATTTTTCTCATCACTATATTGAAATACTTGATTGACTAACTTGACATTAGATTATTTTTATAGAGTTTGTATGTCTCAATTTCATTCTGTAGGTGGTGTTGCTTTGTAATGCTTCATGCTGATCAAGATGGAGAGAAATTGCAAGCTTTGCTTCGCCTCGTAATAGAGTTATTAGAAAGAGTTAAAATTGTTGAAGCTCTTAGTACAGTTCCTCAGATGTACTGCTTAGCTGTTGTTGAAGTTGTAAGGAGAAAAATGTTCATAAAACACTACAGGGAGGTATGCAAGTTTTATTCTGTTTTAATTGTGTATCAGTTTTAATGAATTGTTGCGTGATAATAACAAACTTTCCTCCTTTTAGTGGGCTGGTGCTTTAGTCAAAGATGGAAAGCGATTATATGAAGCTGAAAAGTCAAAAAGGGAATCCTTTGGAAAATTATTTAGTAAGTGCTCTTCATTAATAAATTTATTTTTTAAGTAAAAAGTGTTTTTTGTTTTAAGGATATGAATATATTGTAGCATGTATATGATTTTAATTAGCATTGAAATCTGTGGAAACATTTCTTTTAATGTCTGTAGACTTGAATCCACTGTTAAATTTTAAATATGAAGTATTATCAGAATGTTTTTAAAAAACAAGGGGTTTTTTTCCCCTTTGGTTTTTGTTTTTTATCCTAAATAAAGTTATAAAATAACCACATTGTTAATTTCTTCACATAGGGAAGTCTTTTTTAAGAAATCGCCTGTTTAGAGGATTGGACTCTTGGCCTCCATCCTTTTGTGTATGTATTTCTTTCCTAACCATAACTAAATTTGGTATGTGTTCAAACTTTGATTTCAGAAGTAGAGATATTTATCAGAAATTTTTTATCAACATAAAGTTTTGGCTTTAAAAACGGCGGTTATTATAAAGTTTTAAAATACATTTATAGTTTTTTTAATTATATTTTATTGATTATGCTACTAAAGTTTTCCTCATTTTTCTCCCTTTGCCTCCCTCCACCCAGGGCCCCTATTTCTTCAGCAATTCCCCCACCATTGTTCATGTCCATGAATCATGCCTACAAGTTCTTTGGCTACTCCATTTCCTGTACTGTACTTTACATCCCCATGGGTATTCTGTAACTGCCTATTTGTACTTCTTACTCCCCTCACCTTCTTCACTCATTCTCCCACACCCCGCTGCCATCTGGCAACCATCTGGTAACTAACTTCTTTTCTCTTTTAAGAGTCTCTCTTTGTCTTTAACCTTTGGCCTTTTAATAATGATGTGTCTTGGAGTGAGCCTCTTTGCATCCATCATAATTGGGACTCTCTGTGGTTCCTGAAACTGCATGTCTATTTCCTACATCAAATTAAGGAAATTTTCTTTCATTATTTTTTCGGATAATTTCCAATTTTTTGCTCTTTCTCTTCTCCTTCTGGCACCCCTATGAGGCAAATGGTGGACTTCTTGAAGTTGTTGTAGAGGCTGTTTGTACTATCCTCATTTTGGGGGGGTTCTTTTTTCTTCTTCTTATTCTCTGTGGTTGTTTTTCACTTCCTTTTGTTCCAAATCATTGATTTGATTCTCGGCTTCATTCACCCTGTTATTCTTTCCCTGTAAGTTGTTCTTTATTTCAAGTAGTGAATCCTTAGTTTCTGACTGGGTCTTTTTTATGCTGCTGAGATCCTCACAAAGTTCCTTGAGCATCCTTATAACCAGTGTTTTGAGCTCTGCATCTGATAGATTGCTTATCTCCATTTTGTTTAACCTTGTTTTAGAGTTTTGATCTGATCCTTTGTTTGGGCCATGTTTCTTTGTCTCCTCATTTTGGCATTCTCTCTGTGTTTGTTTCGGTGTATTAGGTAGAGCTGGTTTGACGCCGTGTCTTGGTAGTGTGATCTAACGTAGTAGGTATCCTATAGGGTCCAGTGGTACAGACCCCTCTCACCCAAGCTGGGTACTCGAGGTACGCCCTTCGAGTAGACGGAGTACAACCTCCTCTTGTAGTTGAGACTTGGTTGCTGTTGGCAGAACAGTTTGAGGGACTTACCCAGGCCAGGCAGCTGTGAGGACTGGCTGTGACCCTGACCACCAACCTCTACTGTCCGTAGAGGATCAGCTGTGCAGGGGGAGGGTGGTGGTGTTCCAAGGGAGTCTGTAACTGTCCACTGGGTGCACTGACCCTGGGTTTCTATGGTGGTATAGGCCAAGGTCAGCCCCCACCTGTGTTTTGCCCAGGGCACCCTGCCTGTGCTGTAAAGCAATCTGAGATGGCTGCTACTTGTGCTTGGCTTGGAGATTCCCAGATAAAACCAGGCTGTGAATCTAATCTGGCTGCCTCTGGGGCTCACTGAAGCCAAGCTGTTATTTGTTTGGTAGGATTTAGGAGCCAAGACCAACCATTTTTATGGAAAAACACCTTGGCTGGGCCTGCAAGTTGGGTGGGGCAGAGCCTCTGAGGATCCCCAAGGCTGGTCAGACAGTGTCAGCCAGGTTGTTGGAGTCTCGTGATATGGCATCAGTTTACCAGCTCTGTTGGGGGAGAGTGTAGTGAAGTGATAATAGCCTCTGCTCTCCGGATGCCAGATACTTCAGTCTCTCTCCCTGTATAGCACCAGTGCCCTTCATGCTGTCACCCCAGTGCTGGAGCTCAGAGGGAGTGAATCTGAGTAGGTGAGCCCATGTGTGGGTTCTTTAGAGGAATTGACTGGGGCTCCAGAAATTTCTTCCACCCACTCAGTTCCTGCTGGTTTTCCCAGCCAGATGTTGTGGAGACTTATCTGCCTGGCACTGGAATCCTGGGCTAGGGTGCCTGGTATGGGTCTGGGACTCCTCACTCCTGAGATATCCCTCCCGAATTTTTATCCATGTGGGTCTGGGACCAACCCATTCTGTGTCTGTACCTTTCCTACCAGTCTGGATGGATGTGGTTTCTTTAACTCTGTAGTTGTCAGGCTTCCATACAACTCGATTTCTGATGTTCCTGAGTGATGGTTCTATATTTTGGTTGTAATTTTGATGTGGTCATGTAAAGAGGCCAAGCCATGTCTGCCTATACTGCCATCTTCATCGGAAGTCTGTAGTTTTTTATCTAGACTCTTCTTAGCACAGGGTATGTCTTATTACATTGTTAAGATTGATAGGAATAGATTCTTTTATTTGTATTTTGTCTTTTTCCCCTTTCTTTACCATTTTCTTCTCCTCCCTGTTTTTCTGCCCCACCACCCCTGTCCTCTTCTACTTTTCTTCCTCTTTTTATTCTTTTACCCATGGACTCCCTTTCTTTTATTTATGTGTTGACAAATCAGAATAGAGTGACTTGTCAGGTAGCTTTCATTGGAACCGTGAAAAATAAGTTTGATATATTTTTAAACCAGATTCCATGGCCAGAGAAGTTTAGGAAGTGCTATAGGTTGCTTTGCTTATTTGTGTTTTCTTAAACATTCAACTTAGCTATTAAACAAGTTTCTGTGCTGTAGGATTTCTTAGGGCTTTAAATGTATATATGAGAGTGAGTAGTATAATAGGGTTCCCATACTTATTTATCTAGGAAACCCTATTTTACCGTAACACTTCAAATCCATGTAAAAATTGAAAAAATTGAGTTATTTTTAAAGATTCATTTCTTGGCCATATAATAAAGAAATAGGGCTTACTATGTAATTTTTTTTTTAAAGTTGAAATTAACTAATGATTTGTATTTTTAAAAAAAATGTAAAGGTCAAGTGAATGGCAAGGAAGTGTTACATGGGGGGAAATGGTTTTTACCATTTTAAAACAAGGCACGCTAATAGGTGATAGGAATAGATAAATATAGGGCTAAGGCTAAAGAGATCCTCGTGATCATTCTATAGGTCAAGGAAAAATTTGAGAATAGTTTATGTACTAGTGAAACAGATGATTCCTTTAATATTGACAGAAATGCTAGAATTCCCATAAAAAGATGCTGAAAATAGAAATGAGCAGGAATGACTACATCAGTTGATTATTAAGAGCTTGTGTATCCCAGTTATTTAAGACTCAGAAAAATAGTACACCATGTCATTGAATAGTCCTTCATTTTTAATTTATTTTATTCTGTTTGTTAAGTGTGAGTTGACCAGTTGAAGCATTTTCATTTATTTGTTTTACTGAATTTGATTATAGTAAAAGAGAATTTATAAATTTATTCTGTATATTTTATGGTAAATTATTATTACTTGTACAGACACAGAAACCTCGAAAGTTTGACTGTGAGCTTCCAGATATTTCATTAAAAGATTTACAGTTTCTGCAATCATTTTGTCCTTCAGAAGTTCAGCCATTCCTCAGGTAAATGTCATTAGTATTTTTAACTTTAGATATCGCTTTACACTGTTTTCGTTATCCTGGAGTTGTGGAAAGCAGCACCAGCACTCTTAGGAGATACCAGAATAGAACTACTTCATGATAGACTGTCTCTCCTATGGCTGTTTTAAGAAATTTCTGCAGAATGTAAAAATGACCAGAAAATAAAGAGATTCATGTCTTATATGTAATTATTTTCTAATAGTGACTCTGATTTTGCTTACTGTGAGAGATTTCTAACTTATCATTTTAATGATTATATCTTAGGTTTCTTGAGCAATTTTTGGTATTGACTGAAAGAGGATGATAATTTTCAACAGAGTAAAATATTTGGTTGTACTTATCTTTTTATTAAGAAATCAGAAATCTGATCTGATTGCATTTTGTTTCAGGGTTCCCTTACTTTGTGACTTTGAACCTCTACACCAGCATGTACTTGCTCTACATAATTTGGTAAAAGCAGCACAAAGTTTGGATGAAATGTCACAGACCATTACAGATCTACTGAGTGAACAAAAGGCAAATTAAGTTCTTTCAAATGGTTTATTAGTGTTAAATGTTTATGTTGCTGCAGCTATGTAAGCCTGTCTCTCTCTTTTCCAGGCATCCATGAGTCAGACATCCCCACAGTCAGCTTCCTCACCAAGGATAGAAAGTGCAACAGAAATTACAACTACTACCTCGCCAAGAACTCCCCCTCCACTCACTGTGCAGGATCCCTTATGTCCTGCAGTATGTCCCTTAGAAGAATTGTCTCCAGATAGCATTGATGCACATACATTTGATTTTGAAACTATCCCCCACCCAAACATAGAACAGACTATTCACCAAGTTTCATTAGACTTAGATTCATTAGCAGAAAGTCCTGAATCAGATTTTATGTCTGCTGTGAATGAGTTTGTAATAGAAGAAAATTTATCATCTCCTAACCCTATAAGTGATCCACAAAGTCCAGAAATGATGGTGGAATCACTTTATTCATCAGTTATCAATGCAATAGACAGTAGACGTATGCAGGATACAAATATATGTGGTAAAGAGGATTCAGGAGATCATGTTTCTCTAAATGTCCAATTGGAAAAATGTAGGGTTGTTGCCCAAGACTCCCAGTTCACTATACAAACCATCAAGAAAGACCTCTGCCACTTCAGAACATATGTACAAAAAGAACAGTGTGATTTCTCAAATACTTTAAAGTGTACAGCAACAGAAATAAGAAACATTATTGAAAAGGTGAAATATTCTGTGGAAATAACACTAAATGAAAAACATCAAAAAGAACTACAGTCTTTAAAAAGTGAGTATGAAGGCAAACTTGATGCACTAATAAAGGAGAGTGAAGAAAATGAAAACAAAATTAAAAAGCTTAAAGGAGACTTAGTATGCCTTGAGGAAGTTTTACAAAATAAAGATAATGAATTTGCTTTGGTTAAAAATGAAAAAGAAGCTGTCATCTGCCTGCAGAATGAAAAGGACCAGAAGTTGTTAGAGATGGAAAATATAATTCATACTCAAAATTGTGAAATTAAAGAACTCAAAGAGTCACGAGAGATAGCGTTAAAAGACTTAAGAAAGCTCCATGTTGAAAATGATGAGAAGATCCAGTTGTTGAGGACAGAATTTCAGAACTTAGAGCAAAGTCATCTAAAGGAATTAGAGGACACACTGCATGTCAGGCACAAACAGGAGTTCGAGAAAGTTATGACAGACCAGAAAGTTTCTCTGGAGAAATTACAAAATGAAAATCAACAAACAATCAATCAGATTCAAGAGTCTCATGCCACAATTATTCAGGAAAAAGAACAACAGCTACAGGAGTTAAAACTCAAGGTGTCTGATTTGTCAGACATGAGATGTAAGTTAGAAGTTGAACTTGCATTGAAGGAAGCAGAAACTGATGAAATAAAAATTTTGCTAGAAGAAACCAGAGCCCAGCAGAATGAGACCTTAAAATCTCTTCTTGAACAAGAGACAGAAAACTTGAGAACAGAGATAAGTAAACTAAACCAAAAGATTCAGGATAATAATGAAAATTATCAGGTGGGCCTAGCAGAGCTAAGAACTTTAATGACAATTGAAAAAGATCAGTGTATTTCAGAGTTAATTAGTAAACATGAAGAAGAATCTAATATGCTTAAAGCTGAATTAAACCAAGTAACATCATTGTATCACCAAGCATTTGAAATAGAAAAAAACCTGAAAGAAGAAATAGTTGAACTGCAGAGTAAATTGGACTCAGCATTGAGTGCTCTTGAAAAACAAAAAGATGAAAAAATCACCCAACAAGAAGAGAGGTATGAAGCTATCATCCAGAAACTTGAGAAAGACAAAGAGAAATTAGTCAGGAACCAGGAACAAGAGAGAGAAGAGTTAATTCAGAAGCTAAATTGTGAAAAAGAAAAAGCTATTCAGAATGCCCTAAAAGAATTTAAATTGGAGAGAGAAGCTGTTGAGAAAGAGTTATTAGAAAAGGTTAAACATCTTGAGAATCACATAGCAAAAAGGTAAGAATTAACCTTTAAGTCTGTGATTATAAATTTAAAATATTGCTGATTCAAATCAGTTTTGTGTGTAATCATACAAATCCAGTCAGTTACCTTGATTTACTCTCATATCTTAGGTAAATGTAACAATCAAGATATTTATAAAATAAAAACTTGCACGTTTTAAATAGTTAATATCTTTGCAAGCATTTTGAAAGTAACTGCACAAATCTGTTAGTGGATTTTAAAAATGGATTAGAGTTTTGGATTTCTAGAGAAATGATTTTTTGAAAAATTCACATGTTTTCGAGAGCTTCTTTTTCCTTTTTTTAATTTATCAGTTTCCTTCTTTGGTTTATTTGAAAGTTTTTTCCTAAATTCTTCAATCAGAAATTACTTTTCCTCTTTTTAAATTATGTATGTATAAAAAGATAACAATTTCCTCTGAGCAGTGTTTAGTAGACGCAAAATTTGAGATTGGGGCTATGTATAGTTTCATTATTGTGACTTTCTCATTATTAAAATTTCAGTTATTTCCTTGTTTTTTCAGATAATACTATTTTTTTAAATTCCATGTTTTGTACAGTGGTGGGATTTTTGCAGTTTTATTATTGTTACTGATGTTACCATTTGTTGTTAGAGAAAATGGTCTTTAGTTTTTCTATTCTTTAAAATTTTTTGAGGTGTTTTGTGGCTAATAAAAACTTTTTAGAACATTAACAATTAGTTCTATTATTCTTCCAAGTGAATATATTTATAGTTATATATGCATTGTATATTTTAACCTCTGTTTCCTGCCTTATCACTTTTATACAGTCTCCTGTGATTGACTCTCTGCTGTGTAATATTCATATATTGGTGTACAGTTAAACCTCTTCTGTTTTGAAAACAGAAACTCTTTATGTGTTCTGGGGGATTAAAGGGTTTAACATGGGAGTTAGGGCTTTCACCAATGCTTATAGAACTGGGGCAAGTAAGGTCAAAGTAGTTACTACGGAAGACTGGGAAAATTCTAAGTGAAATATGAGGAAAACAGACACTAAGCACCCTACAAAGCTCATAGTTTCCATGGCTCACTGGGAAGCTGCTGCAACATTCAAGAATCTCTTCAAGCCCCAATGATGTTGTGGCTCTATCTGCAGCACAAAGTGGTAGGAAGCTACTGCGAAACTGCATCTGGATACAGCCTGGAGAGTTAGTTAGCCTGGGCTGCTCTTCTACTTTCCAAACCTTGTACCTGTTCTTTTCATTGGGAAACTTGAAGTTATAAAGGAGTTTCTGGAAAATATAGAATCTGCATTACATTGCAGATCAGATTCTAGAAAAGGGGTAAGAGCAATGGCAAGATGACAACAGTCTAGCACTGTACACCTCATTTCAAACTCAGTAATCTTACATATCTCTTTTACTCATATTGAACTTCCAAATAAAGGCACTTACAATGTCATGTTTCTGTCAAATGTGATTCAATGTATATCCCTCATATCTCCTCAGATATCCTAACCCTTTCTTCCAAAGGTGAGACTTAAACTTAATGTCATTCTGGCCATCCTAGAGTGAACATATTGATGATCATTAATTTTTCTACACAGATACAATCTCTCTTTGATACTCTGTAAGTTAAATGTTAAAGTAGGGTTAACTAGCATTATCACAACATATGTTTCGTAGTAGGAGAGAGAAGGAAAAAAGATGAAAACTTGATTAATATATATAGGCTTAATCACTATATATATAGTCTTTATTTCTGTATTTAGCCTTATAACTCTGGAACACAGGTGGCAAACACAAGGCCCATGGGCTGAATCTGGCCCTCCACCTTGTTTTATCCGGCCCGGCACCTAGTTTCTACCCTGCCAAGCTCTTGTTTAACTGTTAGTAGTTACATTTATACAGTCGTAAAATTACATTTGGCCCTTTGAAAGGCAACCATGAGGCTAATGTGGTCCCCAGTGAAAATTAGTTTGACACCCCTTCTCTAGAAGGTATTTACAGCTTCCTTCTATTACCCAGTGACTTTTTACCTTAGACATCACCTCAGCTGATTTTACTTCTTGATCCAAGGAGACTGTCATTAATAGTCCTTCCTATAACATAGTTGCTGTAGTTTTTCACTTGACTCTTTATCATTGGACAGAGCAGTGCCAAGAGACACCCTGGAAAAGCCTCTGACTTCCAGTAATCTTCCTGCCCTTATATAGGAGAAACTGTTTTCCCACTGATAATTTGAGTTCCATTATATTGATACAGCCTTCTTTGCGTGTTGGTTCAGTGGCATAAGGAACCCTAATTCGCCAAGTGGTAGTTTAAGTTTCCAGTTCAGTGGGACCCTGGTTGTATCTCTTGGTAAAGGAATTTTTTTTGTGGGGTAGGGACATGTGGGGGCCATATCTGCTCTGTAAATCAGCATGACCCAAAATTGTAGGGAGAGCAAGCAAAATTTGTGCTAATGGCTCTAGGAGTAATAGAGTGGCTATTCCAGTTTTTATCCAATTTCTGTCCTAGGTTCTCCAACTCATGTATAGTAACTATGGGAGAGTTAGTCTCACAGAGTAGTGTCTGGTTCAGAGCATGTACTGCATTCTTTAGCCATCAAAATGTCACCCATCTGGTACTATAACTGAGTTTTTTCAATAAATTGATCCACAATTCTATCAGGCCAGCTGCTTTAGAGCTTGGTGTATGTGGTGAGATCTGACTCCTTTGGGCATGAAGCCATGGGTATACATGTTTTTCTGTAAAATAAAATCCCTTCTTCAGAAGCAATTCTAGTGGAATACCGTAACAGTAAATTAAGCCTTTTGCAAGTTTAGGAATGGTGTTTATTGCAGAAACATTGTGGTCATGGAAGGTTAATCTATATAGAGAATAATGAACTATTTTTGTGAGAACAGATTACTGTCCTTTTCATGATGGAAGTGATCAAGGATCACCAAGTGATTGGTCTCCTGGAAGAGCTCTGCAGTATTGGGTTCTCACTTTCTGCATGTCATTAGCATTTTGAATAGGACTGGTGTGGCTAAAGAATTTGATACCCAAAGAATGTTAACTTGCCCATCTGATTATTATGATGTTCCTCTCAGTGGGACATAATATACTAAGAGAAGTTGTGTATCCTCATACTTTGTGCCTCCTTTAAGACATTCTTCCATATTTCTCCTCTGTAAACTTCTTTGTCACCAGATTTCAATGTAGTTTCTTCCAAGCCATTCACTATCCAGTCAAGTCTTTGGCCAGTATCCATGAATCACTGAAGTTTGATAGCCCTGGCCATTTCTCCAAGGTAACATCAAGGACACTGCTTGACTTATTGCTACCAGGAAGATTTCCTTTCACTACTGTTGTTCAGGATAACTCTTCAATGGGGTTCTAGTACTTAAATTGTGCTTTTGAATAATGTCAGCTTATTGTGCAGAATTATCAGGAAACCAGGTCTTCCAGTTCTTTTCCCTCGTATGGAATGCCTTACTTGTGATGGAGAGAAAAGAAGCAATATAGCGGGAGTAAGAGCTTTGGGATCCTGATCCTCTTGAACCTTACTTGTACCATCAGGACTTCTTTGAGCTCCATCCTATGTGTGCCACATCTACTTGATGGTGGAATACTGCTATGTACACTCAGCTTCATGGGTTGATGGGTTAGATATTATCTTCTTTATGATGGGCAACTCAGGTATCATGATAACTTCGGAGACCATGGTCAGTCTTTCAATATCTATACAGACCCAGTAGCAAGCCATTTCATAAGAGGAAAGTAGTTACCAGCTTCAAAAATCCTAAGGGCCTCAACTGATTCTCCTATAGGACTTGCCAAAAGCTCCATCAGTATCTGTTTCTGCTACAGACACATCTAGCATCTACTGGGAAACATGGCTCAAGTGGCAGAGCAGTTTGCATGTCAGTGTGGACTTGTTGCAAGAGTGTGTCTTGCTGTGGGTGTCACATAGAATAGGCAGCCCTAAAAGTTATTTGGTAAATGAGTCATAGCAGCCTATCCAAATGTACTATATATTGTGTCCAAAATTCAGAGATGCTGATGTATTAACAGTTTTTCCCTTCACCTTAAAGGGAACATCTCACATGCCCAGATCACTGGATACTTAAAAATTTTTTCGGTAGTGACAAGCTCCTGACTATTTATGGGCTCTATTGCTCATTCTCTGGTACTTTTTTTTTTTCTTTTTGCCAGTGTAGCTATATTGGAATACAGGGATGCTTGTTCCTTTACCAATCACCTGTGGCTGCTTTTGGCAGAGTTGACTAGTTGTGACAGAGATCTTCTGGCTAACATTTTTGCTAATTACCTGTCCCCCTTTCCTCCCCTCCTCAAAAAGTTTGTCAGTCCCTGGTTTGTACTAATAGGTATAGACAGGGAAGAAATTACTAAATCAGTAGCTACATGTCACACAGTAGTGACCTTGTTGATTTGTTCCAGTAAAGATGTCATATGTGAAATAAATTTATTCACTACCTGATTAAAATTATCATCATCCATTACATGTTCTTATGTGTTTTCTACAGGATACGTTAATCAAGTAAAAGCATGACAGAAATTTCCTCCCTTAGTCATTTGAAATGAGAGACAGTTTTAGGGATTTTACTTGGTTCTTTCTGTCGTAATAGTCCTCATTTTATGGGTAAGGGGAGCAACAGGGATTCCCCATCAGTTGTTTTTATGTCTATTTTACTGCAAATTCTGGATGTAAGGAGATTCCTCTTACCTCTGGTGAGGAACCCACTGAGCCCAGACTCCACTTACCACTTGATCGTAAATAATCTGGTGGCATTTAGACTCCCCTCAGCCAGTGTTCAGGAGTCCCCCCCAAATTGGTTAAATACCTTCCCTGAATACCTACTCTCCTGGAAAATTGCCATAGGTGTTTTTGGTGATGGCTGAAAGAAGACTTAACAGTATAAAATTTTGGCATTGTAGTTGGTGACTGGCTCAGGTCTGGAATTGAGTGAGGGTTGGTAAGTCTTTTGATGTAAGTTAGCTCTCTGAACACCAGATATCAAGTTTTTAAAGAACACTTTTAATAATCCTCTATTAGCCCATTCTATTATAGGTTTGATAGCCACTACAAAGATTTTTCTGGATCAGACCAGATTACTGTTCTGGGCTACCTGTAATGGCACCACATCATGTCTCTGGTTAGCGGTCAATAATTGGCCTCTTGTCACTCCAGAATCCTGTTGTTCCCATTAAATTCATAAGTGGTTTTATCTCCCTCTGCTATCTCTGCCCTGCAGAACACCACTACAGAGTCTTTTGAGGCTGTATTTCTCCAAGCCTTGGTAAAGGGAGTATTCTCTGGCACCTCCCAGGGAATATATAATAATTACCTGTGTGCCTATCACCGTCATTCTTTGGATGCCTTCCTGTAGACCAAGGGCCAGTAAGTTTGTTCTTTAAAGGGACAAATACCACCCTTTAAATATGTAAAAACCAAGGATAAGTGGGTTCGAACTTAGCTCTCAGTACCCTTTTACACACAAAAAAAATTATTGAGGACCCCAAAGTGATTTTGTTTATATGGATTATAAGTATTTTCTGTATTATAAGTTGAAACAAATGTAAAGGATGTTTAATCATTTTAAAATAATAAACCCACTACATGTGCCTATATAAGACTTTAAATGAAAACTATTTTCTAAAATGAAAATTAATGGGAAGAATTACATTGTTTTATATATTTGCAAGTTTATGTTTGGCTTAGTGGATTTTCTTATGTGCTTCTGCATCCAATCTATTGTAATATCTTTTGATTGAAATATATGGAAAATTCAGCCTTTCACTTACAGAATTGGAAAGGAATATTTAAATAGCCTTTCAGATAATCGTGGGTGCTTTTCTTTGATACTAAATCAAAATCTAACAACTGATAATTAGTTTCATTGTGGAATATGAATCTGTGTTGTTGGATTTTGTGATACTCTTTATGCTAATATTCCTTGAATGCTCTTCACTTTGGATATTTTACCCATATATGATTTTGTAGCACAAAAAGTTGGTCATTTGGAAAACATTGGTTTATTGAGTAATGCAGATATTGCAGATATTGTTACATTTTATTAACATAGAAAAATCACATTTGTTAATATACCTATGGATTTTATTAGAAAGATCTTAGGTACTCGGGAGCTCTCAAGCTACTACTAGCAGATATAAGTTTTTTATTTATTTTTTTTATTTTTTAAAGATTTTATTTATGTATTTTTAGAGAGAAGGGACAGGAGAGAGAGAAACAGAGGGAAACATCAATGTGTGATTGCCTTTCATGCGCCCCCTACTGGAGACTTGGCCCACAACCCAGGCATGTGCCCTGACTGGGAATTGAACCAGTGAGCCTTTGGTTTGCAGGCCCATGCTCAGTCCACTGAGCCACACCAGCCAGAGCTAAGTTTTCTTTTTAAAGGGTTACATTTATCATAGGTAACAAATTTATCAGTATGTTGAAACAACAGGCTCACTATCATTTTTGAGAAAATGTCTGTCAAAAATCAAAGTCTGAATAACCAAAGATTGTCATTTTTTAAGTAGGAAGTATACCACGAAAACAGCTAATTCTACACACAGCTGAAACAATTATGCAAGTACTTTGCCATGAGACAGACATACTTTGTAAGTGGCAAAAGTGCTTTATTTATAGTTGTCATTTTTGTCACACATTTAAAAACAATGTATACTTAATAGTTGGGATTCAGTAATATTGATAATTTTTACTGCATCAAGATATTTAAAAATAAACCTGCCTCCTTTTTCATTTTGAGTACCTTGAAGGATACAATGACTAAAAGTTTAGTGTTACTGTATTTAATTTATGTGAAGATGGCAGAAGTTTTATCATCTATGCAAATATCAGTGAGATGTAAAATACAGATCTTAGTATTGTGAAAATATTTTTGATCTTACTGATTTTCTGAAAGTGTTCTCGTTACCCCCAGGGTTATGTGGATCAAATCACATTGGTGTAGAGAATGGTGGCAAACTTTCTGTAAAAGGCCACACTGTAAATATGTTAGGCTCTGTGGGCCGCATGGTCTTTGTCTAGCTGCTCAGCTGTGCTGTTGTAACCAGAGAGGTGTGAGACAGTAGAAATGGGTATGTCTGTATTCCAGGAAAACTGATTACACATATGGGTGGGTGGTAACAGGCTGGATCTGGTCTGTAGTCCTTTGATTGCCTACCTGTGGTCTAGAGTATCTCACTTTGGCATCTTATTTTTGTTTAATGTTGGCCTTTGGGTCCAGGTTTCAGGCAATTAACCTAGCAAACTATTAATAGCTGACATTGAAACTAGAACTTGTGGTCATTACATTCATACAAATAATTTTGGCTTGTTTTAGCATTTTGTTTGTCCTTCCTGGTCTAACTCATATTGGATGTATTTCCATATGTACTTCCTATATTTCTTCCAAAATAAATGAAAAATCTTGGAATTGCAATTCCTTCGTCTTTTTTTTTTTTTTTAACTTTCCTTTGAACCTGCAATTTGAATGTATCAGGTGCTCTGAGAGTAATGAAATAATGGGAGAGGTTATTGAGAAGGATCAACTTGTTGAGAAGGGAACCTCAGGTAAGATGACACTAATCTCAAATGAGGGAGAAGAGGCTGCCTCTGGTAAGGCAGACTTGGTGGGATTTGGAGTGACAAGTAGGCCATCTCCAAAACCTTACCTTTAGTCCTTTGATCCCAGACAACTACAGTTGTCATCTGTTCTGACATGGAATGCCCTAGTCTACCAAAGTTTCATTTTGTACTGGTGGTGAGGTCATTACTGCCTTCAGATCAAAGCAGATCAGAGAATTCAAGATCTCGTCATTAGGGGTTTTTTCCCACCTAGGAATGTGTTTGTATCTATCTGGATTGAGTTTAGAAAACAGAACCTCTTTCAAACATTTCAAGATAAAGGGTTTAATATTGAATTAGGTCTTCATGAAATTTGGGAGAGTTGGGTAGTGGAGTTGAAGGATAAAGGAGTCAAAGTCCTGGAAATCTATAGTTTCAAAGTAATCTGAAGCACCAAAGTTGGTGGCTAGTTAGGAAACTGCTACAATTTTTAGGAGATTGCTACCAATTGTCTCCTGAGACACCAATAGAGGCATTTTACTTAGAAACCCCTTATGATTCTTAAGTTGCCCACATGTCTGAGTATAAGCCATCTCTGGAGCTGATAAACTCTTTTTCTTTAGCACTTCAGATTTTGTGTGGATATCTTTTGTTGACAAACTTGAACCCCCCAGAATTTAAGAGGATTCTGGGTAATGTAGTTCTCAGTTTCTCTTCCATGCAGAGGAAACACTTGCTCCACAAGTCAGGTTTTGAAAGGGCAAAAAATCCATTAGAAAAATGAGCAGAGGATATGAATAGACAGATCAAAGAAGAAATACAAATAGCCTATATGTGAATAGCTGTTCAGTCTACTTGAGATTAAGAAAATGCAAAATTAAAATAACTTCCCTATATAACTGGGAAAAATTACATCAATAGTATAACATTATTTTTGATAATTTAAAGGAAAGGGCTTTCTTATATACCTGTGTACAAAGAAAAAATGCAGAATATATGTATACGGTTTCCATATGTCAGGAAATCTACCCACTTCACTCTTCATAGTCATGCTTCCAAGGGGTAGTGGATGTGGATCTGGGAGAGTATAGGAAAATTAAATGTTTTAAAATGTGGTTCTCAAAACAAGAGTTTTAAAAACCAGTGACAAACAGTAATTGTGTAGTAGACCCAAATCTAATATAGTCAGTGATAGAAAAAAGTTCAAGCATCAAGACGATCTAGTTTGTACTCAGTGCAGATTTTCTAGTTACTAGAAATATAGGCTATAATGGAACTTTTTTCCTAAAGATTTTATTTATTTATTTTTAGACAGAAGGGAAGGGAGGGAGAAAGAGAGGGAGAAAAACATCAGTGTGCAGTTGCCTCTCATGTGGCCCCACTGGGGACCTGGCCCGCAACCCAGGCATGTGCCCTGACTGGGAGTCGAACCTGCAACCCTTTGGTTCGCAGCCTGTGCTCAATCCACTGAGCTACAGCAGCCAGGGCTGGCTATAATGGAACTTTTTGCTGTACACATAATTTATTAATAGTGGCAAGAGTATCAACCGTAGATGCATTATTTCAAGTTCTGTGCATAATAGTATGGCAGTTTCCAACTGATAACAAATGTATCAGCTTTTTTGAGTTCTAATTTCCAGGCCTTGTTAGGGTATTAATACGTGCAAAGGCAGGAATATGTAATTTTCTACTGTTTTGGAGGAGAGTAGCAAGGAACCTTTACTGATAAAACAAAGTATCATTTAAGTTTGAGTAAATGTACATTTAAAACAGTTGACTTAGTTGCTCAAATAATTTGGGAATATTTTATGAGAATATACTAGAGGGATAACCTCTTTCTTTGATGGGTTTAGTTATCTATTTGGATGAACTTTTTTTGATGGATTATATGGTTGAAAGTAGATAAGATTAATTTCTATACAAGAACTTAAAATAACAATTAACTTGTGTTTTTGGTTTTCTCTTTGCCTTGTCCTCTTTTCTGGGATTAGCAAGTTTTGAGGGAAATGAATATGAATTCAGGAATATGTAGAATTACTGTGTGTGAACATTTAGGGTCAGCTTCAGTGTATGTTAATTTACTAGCTAACAAAATGAAGCAAAACATTTCCTCACCTCTCAGTTGTCATGTATATTGCAGTTGTAGGAATACTAAAATTGAAATTTGAAGTTGAGCTCTGGAGAGGTGTATTATTTTTATATTAAAAACATTATTATTTTCTATTAGAAGCAGTTATTATTCAACCATATTGGTGTTGGAGAATATATAATCTTTTAAACTTTAATCTTGTATTTGTTTCCTTACCTTGGTAGACAAAAAGAGGATTCATATGTCTTTAATACAAGTTAACTCTACTCTTAGGTTTAAAAAAGCTCTATAGCCTTTCTGATAACAACTAGTTATGATGTTTGCTCTATATTGGATTACATCTGCAACTTTGAAAAACAAATTTAATGCTCTAACTTTCAAGTTCTGCCATTGAGTCTGCCAGAGAAGATTCTTCAAGTCTAGTTGCTGAACTTCAAGAAAAGCTTCAGGAAGAAAAAGCTAAGTTTTTAGAACAACTTGAAGAACAAGAGAAAAGAAAGAATGAAGAAATGCAAAATGTTCGAACATCTTTGATTGCTGAACAACAGGTGTGTTCTCCTGTCCCCTTTTCATTATTTTAGGCTAAAGAAGGTAAATATAAATTAAGAAATGTAATTTCTTTGTGCACCTGATGATTTGTTATATCTTAGATGTGATTTTCCTATATTGATACTGTTAATATTTATTAAATATCTTCTTTATGATAAAAGTATTTTCTTTTTAAAGGTCTTTATGTCACATAGTCAGGTGCTTCAAAATGAAATAGTCCTAGATTAGAAATTAGGAAATGTGAATTAATGTTTATAGTTTCTTGATTACCTATGTGATCTTAGATACATCTTTTAATTTCTTTGAGACTCAGTTGTTTTGTAAAATGAAAGTGCTTATACTAATATGATAAGTTCTAAAATTTTATGATTCTAAGTTACGTGCTGATCAGTACAGATATTTTGTACTTCTTTCAATTTTTATTCATGATAGGCTAGTGGTAAATCACAGTTGAATGTTATTGAGCATTGCTGATTCAGTTATTAATATTGATCAATGGTGAGTGGTAAAGCTTGTGAGGTAAGCAGGGGCCAGACCATTAAGGACTATAGGGAGCCTTGTTCGGGAGTTTGTACTTACTTCACTTAAGATACTTACAGGAATGACACAACAGGATTATACTCAATCAAAAGTGCGCACTTGGATGTGAAGAAAGAGTAGGAGACTACAAGACACAGGCATCTGTCAGAGCAGTTGGTTGTTGCTGTAATTCAAGCCAGGGATAACATTGACATACCTTTTTTTAATCCAAAGAAATACTTTTCTGAAACTGATTCACATATTATAGTGGACATACACATTTAATATAATGTGTTATTTTCTTTTCTTAAAATAGTAATTTTAAATTGTTTTTTTAGAGTTTAAAAATGTCTATTGGAACAGGAAGGAAATGCAATTCAAAACCCTTAGGAACTTTACATTCTAAAGATTGGGGAAAGAAAGAAGAGCCTGAAATAGGGGAATGAGAGAAAATAAC
This sequence comes from Micronycteris hirsuta, assembly GCA_004026765.1. Classification (NCBI taxonomy): domain Eukaryota; kingdom Metazoa; phylum Chordata; class Mammalia; order Chiroptera; family Phyllostomidae; genus Micronycteris; species Micronycteris hirsuta. Next base: position 36,591 of record PVJI01006309.1, on the reverse strand, counting down.
CAGAACAAAAAAGAGACTGGCTTCATGAAGCCAATCAAATGAACTATTCAGGGAGTGGGAGGAGCTAGCAGTTTTAAGTAAGAATTATTGATGACAAGAGGTCATTAATGATGTCTCAGTTTTTTTAAAAATCTGACTTTGTACATAAAATAGATCGTTTTTACTCTCTTGACTTTCTTCTCTCTGCTCCTTTGTGAGCTCATATGCAATTTCATATTTACAAAATTAAGCTGGGCATGAATTGGCTGACTGAAACAAAAAATATAAAACTGGCAGCTGTCTAATTTAAATTTAAATCTTTTTACCTTAAGGTCTCTTTTAATATTTGTGAAATGAAATTAGGAGAGATGACTTCTAAAGTGTCTTCCAATTTCAAATAGTTGGGATATTAAGTGATAATAATTTGATTTGTAACTAGTTTATATGAGTGACTTGAGCCTAGTTAGTTCCTATCTTAACTGGCCCTTATTTTTCATATGTTTATTATAAATTATGTTAACTTTTCTAAAAATCTATCCCATATTATAGAAACAGCAACGATGTTTATTAATTTTTATTAATAATGTTATAATGTTTATTAACTGCTATAAATGTTTATTAATTTTCTATACATAAATAATAATATGTAGAACTGGCTTAATACAAACACATACATAATTATGAATATTCTTTTGGGAGATCTTCCTGAATGCTTTTTGGCTAGAAATGATACTTAACTCAGTGCTTAATGAATTTACTGATTTTGATCTAAAAATGCCATGTTCTTATTAAATCTCACTTTTTCTAACATTATTGGCAGTATTCATTGGTGGAAGGATCATGACTCTTAATTTTGGAAATAGAAATGGTTGGTAGATGGTTAGAGTTGATTTAAATCATTTCATTATTCATCTGTTGCTCTTAAGTTTCAGGATCTTAATAGAGATCTTATACATGAAAATTTTGACAATTTAGTCATCTTTATAAAATAAACTGTGCAGTTAGGCAGCAGTTGGATATATGAGCTTTATTGTAAGAAAGTTTTCCTAAAAGTTGAGTAACAACACTAGTCATTATAAAGCAGAGGTGCAATGGCCATTGAAATATCCAGATGAGAGATGGAGATGGGATAAAGTCATTCTGAAATGTTATTGTGGCAATCAAGATTTAGCAAAAGACAGTAAAATTCCAGAGGCAGGAAGATTAATTAAAAATTAGGTAGGGTATATAATAGCACTTATTTGTTGATCATTTTATTTCTTTCCCCCAAATTGTGCTTTTCTTCTGACAATAAATATGTAGACAATAATATCTTAATATGGAACCAGGAAAATACAGTCACATTATATTTATCACAGTATAGCATTTTTATTTAAAAATAAACACCAGTAGTAAATTATACTTTATTCACATGTAAATGTACCATATAAATACTTGCAGGTTTATTTTTTTAGTCCTAGTTGCTATGTGTGTGCAGATAACTTTACATACTCCTTGTGTGTTCCAGACCAATTTTAACACTGTTCTAACAAGAGAGAAGATGAGAAAAGAAAATATAATTAATGATCTTAGTGATAAGTTGAAAAGTACAATGCAACAGCAAGAGCGAGATAAAGGTTAGTAATGTTTTGTAGTATGATATATATAATTCCTTTTTTAAATTAAAATTATTTGAAATGTTTTGTACTGATTATTTCAACTTGGGGTACCCTTCAGATTTGATAGAGTCACTATCTGAAGATCGAGCTCGCTTGCTTGAAGAAAAGAAAAAACTTGAAGAAGAACTCAGTAAGTTGCGCGGTAGCAGTTTCGTTCCTTCACCATATGTACCTACAGCTCCAGAACTTGATGAAGCTTGTGCACCTGAACTCCCAGGTGAAACAGAGAGATCAGCCATTGAAACACAAGATGAAGGAAGAGTGGACTCAGCAATGGAGACAAGCATGATGTCTGTACAGTAAGTGCACCTTTCTTCAGTAATCATAAGTTATATGCTTTTACACCACTAGTGTACTTCTGTAAGCTAAAAGTTCTGAAGATAGGAAATATATTTCGCACTGCTGGTTATCCATAGCCCATATATCTAAAAGTTTTGCCACTCTATTTCTTTAGGCTATAAATACGACAAATATTTTAATGTTACCGATTGTGTGTCTTATGAATCAGCCTGGCATGTTTTCACAGGCTGCCAGGTAAAATATCACTATAGTAGTACGAAGCTGTTCTTACTTACAGGGAGGGCTTAAACTTTGAGTTCCATAACCTAGGGGAAAAAGGCATTACTGTAGTGATGAATATATTCATTTTGGTAAGGGTATATTGTGTGGAGGAAGGCAGAGTGGTTTTTTGAAAAGTAAAGATATATGTAGGTTTCTGTTTCATTCAAAAGAAGGGAGTAGACACTGGTTAACTTGAGACCTAGAAAGGTATGAGGTTTAAGAATAAACATGAAAAAATACAACAAATAAATATTTAAAAAATGCAAAGCATAAACATGAAAAGAGATCGTGACATTAGAAAACAAATGACACGAATAAGTTCAAATGTATGTGAAAAAGTAAACCAACCTATGTACAAAACCTTTCAGGAAAAAAAAGCATTCAGCTGCATTCTATATACAAGAAAAGCATATAACTAAAAATTATACAGAATATTTAACAATGTGATTGACAAAGATACATAAGGCAGATAACAAAAAATATATATAAGCTACCTAACTCTAAAGGTTTTAAAAAGGTAAATAGGGACTTTTATATAAAGAGGACACAGTTCACTACAAGCAATTAATTGTTAATTTATAGGTACTTTAAAATGTGACAGTAAAAAATGGATTAAAACTAAATGAGAACTTTTTAGAGCCACAATTAGGATAGGACACTTTTTCATCTCAGGAAACAATTAAGTAAAACATAAATAATATAAAAACATAAAAAACATAAATGCAAAAGCAGCTAATTCAGTTTGTTCGTTAGATTCCACATACGAGTGAAATCATATGGTATTTGTCTTTCTCTGACTCTTATTTCACTTAACATAATATTCTCCAAATCCATCCATACTGTTGCAAAGGGTAAAATTTTCTTTTTTTTTACAGCCAAGTAGAAATCCATTGTGTAAATGTCCCATAGTTGTCTATAGCCCATATATCTAAAAGTTGTACCACTTTAATTCTTTGAGCTATAAATATGACAGATATTAAAAACTGAACTAACATGAAAAACAGAGATAGACTCATAGATGGAGAACATAGACAGCTAGTGGTGGGGGGAGTTAGGGGGTGGAGGGATTGAGCAAAAAGGAAAAAGGACTCATGGACATAGACAACAGGGTAGTGATTGCTGGAGGAAGGGGGTGTAAGGGGACTAAATGATAATGGAAAAAGTATAATAAAAATAAATAAAATAGAAAAAGTAAAACGGTTAAGAAAATTAACTACATATCAAATCAAAGTCTCAAAGTTCTAAATTATTGATATAATTCAAGCCACCAAACGTAAGCAATAATAATAAAAGTTAGTAACAAAATTTGCATTTCTCTGGTGATTAGTGATGTTGAGCATATTTTTAAATGTCTATTGGCCATATTTATGTCCTCTTTGGAGAAATGTCCATTCAGGTCCTCTGCCCAGTTTTTATTTGGATTGTTTGTTTTGTTGATGTTATTCACCTCACACCTGTCATGAATAAAACAACAAGTTGTTGCAACAAGCATTGTTGGTGGGATTGTAAATTGGTGCAGCCACTGTGAAAAACAGTATGGAGGTTCCTCAAAAAATTAAAAATAGAACTACTGTAGGGCCCAGCAATTTTACTTCGGGGTATTCTGAGAAATCCAAAACACTATTTTGAAAAGATATGGCCACCGCTTTGTTCATTACAGCATTATTTATAATAGCAAAGATATGGAAGCAGCCTACATGCCCATCATTAGACGATTGGGTAAAGAAAATCTGGTGTGTGTATATATATACAATGAACATAAAGTCAGCCATTGAAAAGAGTGAAATCTTAACCATTTGGGACAACATGGATGGACCTAGAGGGTGTTATGGTAAGTGAAATAAGTCAGGCAGAGAAAGACAAATACCATATGATTTTACTTACATGTGGAAATCTAAAGAATAAAATAAATGAACAAAAAAATGGAAACAGACTCGTGGATATGGAGAACAAACTCATGGTTGCCATATGGGAGGGGTTTGTGGGGTAAAAAGGGTGAGAGGATTAAGAAGTACAATTTGGTAATTAATAAATAATCGTGGGATATAAAGTACAGAATAGAGAATATAGTCAATAATACTGTAATAACTATGTATATATGATACAATGTGGTTACTACATTTATTGCGGCATGGGGTCACATAAATTATTTAAATAATGTCTGGCTCCAAGTTGTACACCTGAAACTAATAGAAAATAGTATTTAATGTCAGCGATAATTGAAAATAAAAAACAAAAGAAGTTAGTAACAGAAATAGGAGTTTATACATCAGGAAGTTTGTTGGCTATATATTTATATCCATACATAGGTATTGATAGGAAAATGGAAATTGAATTACTCAAGACTAAACCAAAGTATCAAAAATGATTATATAGTCTTGTCTGCCGTGGCTCAGTGGATTGAGCACAGCCTGTGAACCAAAAGGTTGCTGATTCCATCCTAGTCAGGGAATGTGCCTGGATTGTGGGCCAGGTCCCCAGTTGGGATTGAGAGGCAAACAATTGATGTTTCTCACATTGTTGTTTCCCTCTTTTTTCTCCCTCCCTTCTCCTTTCTCTAAAATAAATTTTTAAAAATCTTTTTAAAAAATAACAGATATAATGAAGGTGGTACACTGGGAGAACTGTGCAACCTCAAGTACATTTATTTTTTAAAAATGAAATTAAAACTAAATGAGCTGTGGTAAACAAAATATGATTAAGTGAAAAAGGTACCAATAAGTTTGTGGAATGAATAGGATTATAACCACAAGAATGGTTTTAATAACTATGGAGAATAATATGATTTAATCTCACTTGTGAATTAGATGTGGAAAGTCCTAAAGACAATTTTAGCATATTTAATAACAATGGAATATGAAAGTGATGTATTCAACATGACTCAGTGGAGTATTTTAGGAATACAATAATAGTTAAACATCAGAATTCTCTCAGTGTAACTATATTCACTGATCCCGTGAGAAGGTTTATATGGTTATCTTAGTAAACATAGAAGTGGCAGTTGATAAATACAGTGCCCATTAATTAAAAATAACAATTTTAAGAAAACCTTGGCAAACTAGGAATAGAGAACTTTCTTAATTTGAGAGACTACATGTGAGAGTGAGACACAGCAAACATACTTAATGTTGAAATATTTAGAAGCACTTTTCATAATTTAGGAAGAATGCTGTCACCATTACTGTTCAGCAAGACAATAAATAAACAATAAAAACTGGCAAGTAAAGTACGAACTGTCGTCATTGTATATAATATTCTTTTTTTATATATATTTTATTGATTATGCTATTACAGTTTTCCCATTTCCCCCCTTTATTCCCCTCTACCCCCCCCCATTCCCCGCCCTTTAGTTTTTGTCCATAGGTCATGCACATAAGTTCTTTGTCTTCTACACTTACTATACTATTCTTAACCTCCCCCTGTCTGTTTTCTACCTACCATTCATGCTACTTATTCTCTGCACCTTTTCCCCCTCTCTCCCCCTACCACTCCCCTGTTGATATCCCTCCATGCCTTATTAAATCCCTTTAACATTTCATATAATAAAGGTTGGTGATGATGAACTCCTTAAACTTGACCTTATCTGAGAAGCTCTTTATCTGCCCTTCCATTCTAAATGATAGCTTTGCTGGATAGAGTAGTCTTGGATGTAGGTCCTTACCTTTCATGACTTGGAATACTTCTCTCGAGCCCGTTCTTGCCTGCAAGGTCTCTTTTGAGAAATCAGCTGACAGTCTTATGGGAATTCCTTTGTAGGTAACTGTCTCCTTTTCTCTTGCTGCTTCTAAGATTCTCTCATTTTTAATCTTGGGTAATGTCATTATGATGTGTCTTGGTGTGTTCCTCTTTGGGTCCAACTTCTTTGGGACTCTGAGCTTCCTGGACTTCCTGAAAATCTATTTCCTTCACCAGCTTGGGGAAGTTCTCCTTCATTATTTGTTCAAATAAGTTTTCAATCCCTTGGTCTCCCTCTTCTCCTTCTGGCACCCCTATGACTCGGATGTTGGGATGTTCAAAGATGTCCTGGAGGTTCCTAAGCCTCTCCTCATTTTTTTGAATTCTTGTTTCTTCATTCTTTTCTGGTTGGATGTGTTTTTCTTCCTTCTGGTCCACATTGTTGATTTGAGTCCCAGTTTCCTTCTCATCCCTATTAGTTCCCTGCAGATTTCCCCTCATTTCCTTTATATTATTCTTCATTTGTTCAGTTAATTGCGACAATCTTTCTTCGAATCCTGTGAGCATCCTGATTACCAGTGTTTCGAACTGTGCATCTGATAGATTGGCTATCTCTTCGTCACTTAGTTGTATTTTTTCTGGAGCTTTGATGTGTTCTTTCTTTTGGGCCATTCTTTTTTCTCAGTGCGCCTGTTACTTTAAGGGACAGAGCCTTAGGTGTTCACCAGGGCGGGGCAACCCAAGTCGTCATATTGTGATGCTGTCTGTGGGGGGCGGGGCCTGAGAGAACAATGGCCCTTGCTCTGTTCTCTGCCCTTCCCCAGCTACCCACAAGCAAGTTGGGCCCTTCTTTGCTGGCTCCAGGGTGAGTGGACGGGCCTGCACAATTCCAAGTCCCTGTGGGTCTCCCCAGCGAACTCTCCTGTGAGGCCGGGAGTTCCTCCCACTGCCACCTCTAACCCCAAAGGTGTTTTCAGTTGGTGGTTTGAGGATTTATTTCCCCGCGTTGGTGGGCCGCGAGGTCTGTTCTGCTCCCCAGCTTTTCTTCCCGGTTTATCTGTGCGAGAATGAGGGACCGCCTGGTCCACCAGTCTCAGCCCCGGTTTTGCTGAGTGCGCCTGCCGTGTTTTGGCGAGGCGTGCCTGCCACAGGCCTCTCTGGGCAGCTGGAGCACTGCCGGTACCTGCTCCACAAACCACATCTTGCCAAGTGCTCTCCACCCGGCTCCGCCCTGCTTACTGGTCTGGATGAACGTGTCTTTAACTCCTTAGTTGTCGGACTTCCACTCAGTTCAGTTTTCTGTCAGATCTGACTGTTTTTGTTTTTTAAATTGTTGTTTTTCCTCTTTTGGTTGTGCGAGGAGGCACAGTGTGTCTTCCTACACCTCCATCTTGGCTGGAAGTCCCTGTGTATAATATTCTTTGCAAACCACAAAGGCCTAACAGATTATTAGAACTAATAATAGTACCTGAGAATGTAAGTCATTGATATCAAAAAAGCAGTTCGTATATTTATTAACAAAAGCTGAAGCAAATATATATAAAAGATCCCAATAAGTATTTAGGAAAATGATTTGTTACTAGTAAATTTGACAAAAGTGTACAGTACCCTTGTAGAGCAAAATGATAGAATTTCATGAAAGATTAAAGGATTGAATGCTAAAGATAGATGGAAATACAGTGTTATAAAGGTATCATTTTCTCTTCAGTTTTATTCAATTATTTAATATTTACAATTAAAATTGCAACAGGATAAATTAGGTAAAATCTGCTGTTGGATGCTAAAAATTCATGTGGAAAAATAAACATACAAAAAAGATAACATTTTCAAAAATGTTATAGTAAATAGGATTTTATCCTGCTAGTCTTAAACTATAAAGACAATAATTAATTCAACATATTGTTGGTAAAGTCACATAAAGAGATTATGAGAATTGGTAGTCTTGAAATAAACCCATGGGTATGTGAAAATTTGTCATTTTCAGTTTGGAAAAAGAAATGGGACAAGGGAGTAATTTGTTACTCATTGGTGGAGAGTAACTCGTATTTGACATTATATACCAAAAAATATTGCAGACATATTAAAGACTCAAAATTAGTTTAACCTGTAGAGTTTCTTAAAAGAGTATATTCTGCATGTGTGGTAGGGAAGTATAAGAAAAAGACCAATAAGTGTTGTTATATCAAAATTTAAAACTTGAGCACAATGGAAAATACCATAGAGCTCAAAAGGCACGTGGTTAATGTTTAACAAATGAAAGATAAAATTGCCAAACATTTAATTAATTAATGCCAATTTTTCATAGTCTTCCAAAAAAAATTGAATACAGAAAACTCTTACCAACATAATTTTGAGGCTAGTGTTATGATGATAACAAAATCTAACAAATACATCTCAAGAAAAAAATAATCTATCCCTCTCTCTCTCTCTAGAACGCAAGGAAATTTTTCAATTTGATGGGTATGTTTAGTTCCTTGGTTGTGATGCTATAAATGAGTGTATGCATATGTCCATACTCATCAAGATGTATATATTGAATGTATGTAGTTTTTTGCATATCAATTATACTTCAGTAGAATGAAAAAAAAAATGCTAGGGTTAGTAATGGCAAACATGGTCCTTTCCTGATTCCTTGTTGCATGTGCTGGGTTTCTACTTATTTCAGCCTAATTTAGAAATCCAGCTTAATTTTCTGTTTGTGTTTCTAAAGTAGAACAAAACTGTTCACTTTAGAAAAATTAAAAACAGGTTAGCACAGTCATCTTTAAATTGATTCTCTAAATGAGCAACATCAAAGTTACCATTAAATTTTTTAGAAATTAAAATCTTGGGACCCATCAAGTGCTACTGAATCAGAAACTCTACATCATTAAGTTTATTTCAACTATGGTAAGAAAATACCAGTTATGAGTATATATCGAGATATTGTCAACAACAACAACAAAAAAAACCCGAATAAACTGAATCCATCAATATATAAAAGGGATTCTTATTGTGTTTATCTCAGGAATGCAAGTTTGGTTTAACACCTGAAAATCAATTTATATAATATACCATATCAGTATCATAGATGAAGAGAAAGCATTTGACAAAATACAACAGCCTTTCATTATATAAACATTCAACAAACTAGTAATTGAAGAGAACTTCCTTATCCTAATAAAAGGCATAGATAAAAACCCACAACTAAGATCATATCCAAAGGTTAAAGATTGAATGCTTTTTTCCTAAAATCAAGAAAAAGAAGGTGGTCCACTCATGCTACTGATCTTCAACATTGCACTTGAAGGTTTTGAAGGGCGCTTAGGCAAGAAGAAGAAACTAGGCATCCAGGTTGTGAAGGCAGAAGTAAAACTATCTTTATTTCATCTACATCTCTCTTATTTAACGTAATGTTATATATAGACAGTTCTAAGGATTTCACTAAAAATCTGTTGGAACTGATAAGCTAATTTAGTAAGGTTGCACCATACAAGACCAGTAGATAAAAAACGATTGTTTGGCAACCTATCCAAAAATGAAATTAAGAAAACAAATTTCTTTTATGATATCATGAAAAAGATAATACTTAAAAATCAAAGATCAAGTCTGTTCTTTATCACTGCAGATTATAAAACACTTAAAAGAAATTAAAAAAGACATATAAAGACAGCTTCATGTTCGATTGACAGATTTAAAGTGGCAGTACTCCCCAAACTGATCTTCAGATTCACCACAATTCCTGGTGAGATGAACCCTTAATTAATTAATTAATTTCTTTATTTATTTTGCATAAATGGACAAGCTGATCATAAAACTCATATGGAAATGCAGGACCCAAAATGACCAAAACAATCTTGAAAGTGAAGTATTAAATTGAAAACAACATGCTCTTTCCCCCCCCCCCCCCCAGAGAGAGGGAAGGGATGGAGAGAGGGAGAAAAGTATCTGTTAATTGGCTTTCGGAGACCCCCAACCGGGGACCTAGTCCACAACTTACGCATATGCCCTAACCGGGAATTGAACTGGCGACTTTTCGGTTCACAGGCTTGCACTCAATCCACTGAGCCATACCAGCCAGGGCTGCAAACAACATGTTCTTGTTTCAAAAATTAATATAGTGCTAAGACAGTGGTGCTACCCATATATGTATATCCATCCAGAAATATTCCCTTATATTTATTGTCAGTTGAAGCCTCCTTGCATCCTTGCATTATTGTCAAGGGGGCTAAGAAAATTCAGTGGGGGAAATAATATAGCCTTTTGAACAAATGGTGCTGGGACATTCGAACATGCAAAAGAATTAACTGGAACTTGTATTTACTATACAACATAAATTAAATGTAAAAGCTGAAATTATAAAAATCTTATAGGAGTAAATCTTTGTGACTTTTTTTTAAACTTTAAAGATTTCATTTATTTACTTTTTTGAGAGAGGGCAAGAGAGGGAGAGAAATAATAAATGTACAACAGATACATTGATTGGTTGCCTCTCGCATGCCCTCAATGGGGGAATATGGGCCACAACCCAGGCATGTGCCCTGACTAGGAATTGAACCTACAACCTTTTGCTTTGCAGGCCAGTGCTCAGTTCACAGAGCCACACCCAGAAGTTTAAACTTTTGACATGCTCAAATCTGTCCATTTTTCCTTTCAAAGTTAGGAGTTTGAAAATCTTACCATGTTTGATGGCTCTGTCATATAATGTGATTTGCTTAGGTATTACCTAAATGTTCCTCCAAGTTGTTTACATTTCTTTGATGAATATTGATAGCATAGCAATAAGTACTTTTTATGTTACACATATTTTTTGTATTTTAATATATTTTATTGGTTATGATCTTAGAGTTGTCCCATTTTTTTCTCCCTTTTATTCCCCTCTGTCCTGTCCTCCCCCCCACAACATCATTCCCCCACCTTAGTTCATGTCCGTGGGTCATACATATAAATTCTTTGGCTTCTCCATTTCCCATACTATTCTTAACCTCTCCCGGTCTATTTTGTACCAACCATTTATGCTACTTATTCCTTGTACCTTTTCCCTCATTATGTCCCCTCCCTTTCCCCTCTTATAAACGTCCATGTGATCTCTTCTTACGTTTGTTTGTTTGTTTAGGTTTGGTTGTTGATAGCTGTGAGTTTGATGTCATTTTAGTGTTCTGTATTTTTTATCTTCTTTTTCTTAGATAAGTCCCTTTAACATTTCATATAATAATGGCTTGGTGATAATGAACTCCTTTCACTTGACCTTATCTGGGAAGCACTTTATCTGCCCTTCCATTCTAAGTGATAGCTTTGCTGGATAGAGTAATCTTGTATGTAGGTCTTTGCCTTTCATGACTTTGAATACTTCTTTCTAGCCCCTTCTTTCCTGTAAGGTTTGTTTTGAGAAAAATCAGCTGATAGCCTTATGAGAACTCCTTTGTAGGTGACTGTCTCCTTTTCTCTTGGTGCTTTTAAGATTCTCTTCTTATCTTTAATCTTGGCTAATGGAATGATGATATGCTTTGGTGTGTGCTTTCTTGGGTCCAATTTCTTTGTGACTTTCTGAGCTTCCTGGACTTCCTGGAAGTCTATTTCCTTCGCCAGATTGGGGAAGTTCCTCATTATTTGTTCAAATAAGTTTTCCATTTCTTACTCTTCCTCTTCTTCTCCTGGCACCCCTATGTTTCAGATGTTGGAATGTTTAAAGTTGTCCCAAAGGTTCCTAAGCCTCTCCGCATTTTTTTGAACTCATGTTTCTTCATTCTTTTCTGGTTGAATGTTTTTCTTCCTTCTGGTTCAAACCATTGATTTGAGTCTGGGTTTCCAACAGGGAACTGTTGGTTCCCTGTACATTTTCCTTTATTTCAATTTTCATAGCCTTCTATTCTTCCTCTGTTTTGCAACCATACTCAACCATTTCTGTCAGCATCCTGATTACCAGCGTTTTGAACTGTGCATTTGATAGGTTGGCTGTCTCTTCTTTGCTTAGTTGTATTTTTTTGGAGCTTTGATCTGTTCTTTCATTTGGGCCAAATTTTTTTGTCTCAGCTCTCCTTTTATGTAGTAAGGGACAGAGCCTTATGTATTTGCCTGGGTGGGGTAACTCACATTGCTACGTTGTGGCACTGTACGTGGGGGAGGGGTCCAAGAGGGAACAATGCCACTTGCTCAGCTCTCGGCTGACTTTGTCACTTCCTCTGCTACCCACAAGCAAACTGGGCCCTTCTGGTGCTAATTCCCAGGGTGGGGCAGGTGGTTTTGTATATGTTCTAGGACCCTGTGCCTCTCTCCAACAAACTCTTTTGTGAGGCTGAGAGTTTCTCCTGCTGCCTCAATCCCCCAGGTTTTTTCAGTTAGAGCTTTTAAGGCTTTAATTCCCTGTGCTGGAACCCTGGGTTGGTCGATCTCTCTTGCCCTCAATTATTCCCACTGATTTATCTGCACGCAAATGTGAGACCATTGGTTCTGCCAGCCAACACCTTGACCCCCCAACCCATACCCTGTCCTCTTGCTGAGAGTCCTCTTCACCCTAGCTGCCTGTCTCTGCCCCCACTACTGGTCTGGATGAATGGTTTTTCTTTAACTCCTCAGTTGTCAGACTTTCTCTATACAGTTAACGTTTTCTGGCGCTTCTGGTTATTTTTTGTTTTTAAATTTGTTGTTGTCCTTCTTTTGGTCATGTAAGGAGGCAGGGTATACTTACACATTCATCTTAATCGAAAGTCTTAATCTTTATGATTTTTCAGTAGGCAAAAACACAATTCCTGCCTTTAGTCAAGTTGCTTAAAATGTAGTTAGAATTAAACCTGCAGAAGAATTTAAAAGCCTACATTATAGTTAATACCACAGAAATACAAAGAATTGTAAGAAATGTCTATGAACAGTTATACACCAACACATTGGACAACCGAGAAGAAATGAGTAAATTCCAGAAACATATAACCTTTGAAGACTGAATCATGAAGAAAATCTGAACAGACCAATTACTAGTAAGGAGATTGGATCAGTAATCAAAAATTTCCCAGCAAAGACAAGTCCAGAAACAAATGACTTAATAGGTGAATTTTATTACTAAACATTTTTAAAGAACTAATACCAAACTTCTGAAATGCTTCCAAAATATAAAAGAGGAAGGAACACTACCAAACTCATTTTACGAGGCCAGCATTACCTTAATAGCAAAGTCTGATGAGAACACTACAAGAAAAGAAAATTATAGGCCATTATCTCTGATGAACATATATGCAGAAATCCTCAACAAAATGTTAGCATGCCAAATTAAATAATTCATTAAAAAGATCATACACCATGATCAATTGGCATTTATTTCAGGGAATCAAGACAATTCAACATTCACAACTTAATCAGTATGGTAAATCACATTAAGAAAATGAAAGACAAATCATATAATAATCTCAGTAGATCCAGAAAGAGAGCATGTGGCAAACTTTGGCATCACCGTAGTATACTGGAAATTATAACCAGAGCAATTAGGCAAGAAAAGGAAATAAAAGGCATCTGTACTGGAAAGGAAGAAGCGAACTTATCCTTTTGCTGATGTTATTACATTATATATAAACCCTTATGACTCTACCAAAAAGTAGAACTAGTAAATACTTTCAGTAATTTGTAGGATACAAGTACTGATTTGTAGGATACAAAATCAGTATACAGAAATTAGTTGTGTTTCTATTCACTAACACCGCACAATCAGAAAGAGAATTGAAGAAAACAATCCCATTTAGAATTACATCAAAAAGAGTAAATTACTTAAGAATAAATTTAAGGAAATAAAAGATCTATGCACTGAAAGCTGTAAGACAGTGATGAAAGAAATTGAAGAATACACAAATGAATGGTATCGTGTTCATGAGTTGGAAGAATTAGCATAGTTGAAATGTCCATATTACCCAAAGAGATACACAGATTTAGGACAATCCCTATGAAAATTTCAATGGCATTTTTCATAGAGAAAAAAAAGCAATACCAAAATTCATATGGAACTATAAAAGACCCTGAATTGCTGAAACAGCCTTGTGCAAGAAGAACAAAGCTGGAGGCACCACACTTCCTGATTTCAAACTATATTACAGTGTTATAGTAATCAAGCAGTATGGTATTGTCATAAGAACAGTCACATAGCTCAGTGGAACAGAATAGAGATACCAGAAATAAACTCTCATATATATGCTCAACTATATTTGACAGGGGAGCCAGGGGATACTCAATGAGGAAAGGAAAATTTCTTCAATAAATGGTGTTGAGAAAATTGGACAGCCACATGCACAAGAATGAAACTGGACCCCTATCTTACACCACACATAAAAATCACCTCAAACTGGATTAACGACTTGAACATAATCCCTGAGACCATAAAATTTGCAGAAAATGTAGGGGGCAAGCTTTCTGACACTGATCTTGGCAGTGATTTGGGGGATGAGGGGTTTACACTGAAAGCAAAGGCAACAAAAACAAAACTAAATAAGTGGGACTACATCAAACCAAAAAGCTTCTGCACAGAAAATAAAACCACCAACAAAGTGGAAAGTCACCCTATGGCATGGGAGAAAATATTTGCAACTCATGTATCTGATAAATTGTTAATGTATACATTGTGGCCTGTCCAGAAAGTATCCAGCCATGCACTGTGAAAAAGGGAGGCATTTATTGAAGAAGATACAACTTACAAGAAACATTGTACATAGGACAATGATGCCTCAGTCTCCTTCAAAGTAGGCACCTTGGGACCTCACATGGTTCTCCCAGTTGCCATTAGTTGCCTCATCATATTTTCCTGAATCTCATCAATGTTCTGAAATCTCTTCTCTTTCAAAGGTGATGTTAGTTTTGGGGAAAAGTCAGAGGTCGCAGGGCACCAAATCTGGGTCATAGAGGGGCTGAGTCACCTGGGTGATTTGATATTTCACCAGAAAACTCTGCATGAGACATGATGTGTGAGCTGGCGGGTTGTCATAATGAAGCTGCCAATCACTAGTTTCCCATGGCTGTGGCCTTCTGAATCATCCAAATAGTTTATGTGGAGGAATGTTTAAGCTTAATGCAAAATTTGATGCAGATTCATTGCTCTATTCACTCAGTCATTTTGAATATGATGGCCACACTGTATGCAAGCTCAGTCAACAGTGTCTGCTGCTCCCACTGACTAGTACAGTGAAGTTGTCATTGTTCACACATGCACTTTCCAATCCACTCTACTTGGCTGCCAGGTTACATTGATGTTGCACAAACCATTTTCATTATATTAACAGTGGTTGGACTTTTTCTGGACAGACCTCATCATATTAATCAAAACTGTTATCAAAAGGCAGGAGGTGACGAATCAAATCAAAACCATATCACCTCACTTCTGTTAGAATGGCTATTATCAAAAAGACAAATGGTAACAAATGCTGGCAAGTTTCTGGGAGAAAAGGGAAACTTTGTGCATTGTTGGTAGGAATGTAAAAGGTACAACCAGTATGGAAAGCAGTATGGAGGTTCCTCAAGAAATTAAAAATAAAATTACTATTTGATCCAGCAATTTCATCTCTGGGTATGCTCAAAGGAAATGAAGCCATTATCTCAAAGGATGGAAATCCATATCAGTGCAGAATTATTCACAATATCCAAGATACAGAAACATACTAAGTGTTGTTGAATAGAGTAAAAAAATGGTGAAAATAGCCCTGGCCGGGTGACTCAGTTGGTTAGACCATTGTCCTAATATACCAAAGTTGCAGGTTTGATCCCCAGTCAGGGCACATACACAGATCAACCAATTAATACATAAATAAGTGAAATAACATATTGATGTCTCCTTCTCTTAAATTAATAAATTTTAAAATGGTGAAAAGATATATATGGGATTACTATATAAAGAAGGAAATCATTTCTTTTGCAACAATGTGGGTTAACCTGGAGGGCACCGTTATGCCAAACAAGTAAATCAGGCAGAGACAAATACTGCATGGTATCCCTGGTGTGGAATGTGGAATTAAAAAGAAAATCACGTCTCATAGAAGCACTAGAAAAGTTGTTGCTAGGTGGTGGGGGAATAGAGAGAGGTTGCTAAAAGGGTACATATTTTCAGTTATAGAATTAATAAGATTTGAGAATCTAATGTGTACAATATGGTGACTACAGGAGATAACACTGTATATCCAGGTGAAAATTGGTAAGAGTAGAATTTCAATGTCATCTTCTCTTTACCTCCAAAAGGTAAGTGATATATGTGTTAAATAACTCAAAGGAAAGACTCCTTTCACAGTGTCTATACAACCCAGTCATCAAGTTGTACACATTAAACATCTTAGTTTTATTTGTCAATTTTGCATCAATAAAAATTAAACAAAAGCCTACACACTTTTTTTTCTTTTCTAATTAGTTTTTTAATATTTTAATGTGATGGGAAAATTCACACATGGCATATTGAGTAGCACATTGTAGCCACTTAGTAATACTTTTGAAGTCTTTATTGAGATTTGATTTATTTTTCATATACTGAAATTATGAGTTCTGTAAGCTCATTCGGGTATGGGGCATTTTGTTTTGCTTTTACTTTGAATGGTGAAGCCACCCAAGAACTACCATTTTATTCTTAACACGTATTCATCCACACATAGGATGAAGAGGGTTCTTAATCCGTGAAGAAAAAAAAAAATACTTGACATTTAAAAGACATTATCCTAGAAAAAGGCATAGGCAAACATTTTGTTTATACATAATTTCAAAAGTTTTATACGACTAAGTTCAGGACCTCTGGTGTCAAGAAGGTACACCATTGAAATGTACCC
The DNA here is from genome assembly GCA_004026765.1 of Micronycteris hirsuta. Taxonomy (NCBI): domain Eukaryota; kingdom Metazoa; phylum Chordata; class Mammalia; order Chiroptera; family Phyllostomidae; genus Micronycteris; species Micronycteris hirsuta. The sequence goes on along the minus strand of PVJI01006309.1, from coordinate 19,961 downwards.
TAACTTAAAAAAGAAGGCTTTTAAAAGTTTAGTACAGTCCCTTAACTTTTAAAGTACTTTGTAGTAATAGTTAAATTTTTAAGATTCTTTTGAAGAATTTAAAGTGCAGAATTTTAAGACAAACTAAAATAATTTATTTTCTCTTAGAGAAAATATCCCTATGCTATCTGAAGAAAAACAGAGGATAATGCTGTTAGAACGAGTAAGTAAATTGTTTTCTTTAATTGCAATATTTAATAGGTTCATTCTGAGGATGCAGTTAAATAAATTTTATGCTGAAAACCTACTCTATGCTTATAATTATTAACGGTTATTGTGGTTAATATTTTGAGAAGTGGCTAACAATTGGCAATATTAAGCCTCTTATTATATCATTCCAATAAATGAAGTGTGTATTAGAGAAAAAGGTTAGTGGTCTTTATAAAATAAATATATGCAGTAATAGTATTTTTCATTAGTTCAGAATTCATTAAAACATTGTAAGTACAAACTTTACATATTTCAAAAACAAAGCATTGAATTGGGCAAAAATAGAATATGTGAATGATGAAGAAAGTTATATTTTTTATAGAGATTAATTGAAATGACATGAAAAAATTGTCAATAAGTGGTTTCCTCCCAGATTGTACTATCAGGTAATGTCATTTTGATTTAAATTCAACATACCTTTGTTTATAGACCACTTCTCTTTCCTTGGGTTTTTAAGATTTTTCAGAATTTTTTTTTTCTCTTTATAAGCTTATAAGGGTCTAGTCAAAATTGTACCACTTTGTGTTCTAGCATACATTTTTTTGTTATTAAAAGATTGTATGATCACTTACATTAGAATCAGCTCGGATATATGCAGATCCCTCTTTTAAGGCCAGACCTACTAGCAGAGTCTTTGGGATAGATCTCAGGTATTTACTGCATACTTAAATGTTTTACAAGTGATACAATTCTAATGCATATTAAACTTTGAGAATCCTTGGCTAAGGTAAATATGCTAAAAAATTGTTCTTACTATCTTTTAAGCCAGTTAGTATTAAAACAGTAGGAAAGGATCTACAAAAACATATATCCCACTAACCTTTTGAACTACAACCGAGCATCCATCTGAAGAAAATTTTAATAATCATTATGTTTAGACTTTAGTAGGTACAAGAATAAACCACAGGTCTGGTTTTTTTTTTCCCCTCTGCAGACATTACAATTAAAAGAAGAAGAAAACAAGAGATTAAATCAAAGACTGGTAAGTTTTTTTCTTGCCCAGTTGATCTTAACATTAAAAAAAAATTTATTGGATTGCATCATGAAGATCTACTATCAAAAGTATGGTTTAATTAGTTCATTTCTAGTAGTTTTTGTTGAGCCATGTTGGTCATCAAGCAGTGATTATCAGAGTTACTGTCTGTGACCATGTACCTAACCAATATAATTTTAAAAGCAGTGAACAAATCAAGACAGGTGTTTTTATCATATTTTTAAGATTTTATCTATTTGTTTTTAGAGAGAAGGGAAGGGAGAGAGACGGAGGGTAGAGAAACATCAGTGTGCAAGAGAGAAAGATTGATTGCCTCTCGCAGGCCCCCAGCCAGGGACCTGGCTGGTAACCCACGCATGATCCCTGACTGGGATCAAACTGGCTACCTTTTCATTTGCAGGATAGCGCCCATCCCTCTGAGCCACACTGGTCAGGGTTTTTGTTTTTTTGTTTTGTTTTGTTTTTTAATAAGCTATAATCTCTAGGACTTTATGCTTTATAATTATGTGTTTGTAACATCAATTAAGATTCTTAAGTTGGTAAATAAGTTAGAACTACTCTTTATAATTCTTTTGAAGATTAGCATGTTTACTCAAGTGTGCGTAATTAATACGTTACATCCATTCACAAGTCTGTCCTTTTTTTTTTTTTAACTGAAGGTGATTGAGCCTGACACCTTGCATGAAGTACTCCGTGTGGTCTGCTAAATCACCTTGGTTTTATTCTAACTGTGTATTTAACCATGTTCTTGAACAATCATTTCTAGTCAATATTATATGTTTTAATGAAGCATTTACTTCATTTTTTAAATTCTAATAATTACAGTTTACATGGAAATAATCACTGTTTAAGGCCTGTCTTATAGGGAAACACCTGCTTTCCTTTTATGTCCTTCTTAACTTGAACAGCAAAAATTACATGTTAATATAATATAGTGATTAGATTGTCAGTCATTAACTTACTGCTGTAATAATCTTAAGGCTATTTGATATTTTTATAAGTAGAGCAAACTGTTTTTCAAAGAGTTGCCTATTCCAGACATCGCTCAACATTGTGTTTTATGCAGTATTCCCAATATAACATAAGCTCTTTTGGCAAGGGTTTTAGTTTGTTTTATTTACTGCTGTATTCCTAGCACCTAGAACAGTAACTGGTACAGACCCCAGTAGATGCTTGGGAAATGTTTATGAATGACAGAATTTTGCCCTTCAGGTCCAAAGAGTGCCCCACTCCCACCCAGAATGTCTCAATGGAAATTGTACTTTCATATCAATTTACAACTGTCTTAATGCTGTTTCCTCATATCTAAGCCTTCATTTTAATAAATTTATGAAAAACTTAATCTTTTCAAAACTAAACAAAGTTGATTATGTCTGAAAAATGGATGCTCAAACTTTTCATTGGCAGCATATAGAGCAGTTGGATGATTTTTTTTTTTAAGATTTTATTTATTTATTTATTTTTAGAGAGAGGGTAAGAGAAGGAGAAACAGAGGGAGAGAAACAGCAATGTATGGTTGCCTCTCACATGGCTCTCACTGGGGACCTGGCCTGCAACCCAGGCATGTGCCCTCACTGGGAATCGAACCGGGACCCTCTGGTTCCCAGCCCACGCTCAATCCACTGAGCTACACCAGCCAGGGTCAGTTGGATGATTTTGATAATCAGTTGCTGTACACTTTTAGGCCTTTCTGCTCATTATTTGTTGTAGTTCTTTTCTTTATCTTTTGTTTTTAAACACTGAGACCCTGCATTGTTCCAGATAGAGTTCAAAGGGAAATGGAAGAAATTCTGAACATCAAAATTAGACTTAATAAACAAAGAGAAATCCATTCATCTGTCATTGATTTGTACAACTAGGCCTTGGGCCCACTGTGCATAGGAAGTATACATGTCAGTCTTTTTCCCTGTGAAATTTTTAAGGTTAAATTTGTAATTATACATAAAATAAAATGTTATTTGATATTATTTTTAATCCATGCAAATTTAATTCAGAAATAACATAAAGTAAAAATGTAGGTAAATTTGTCCACTGAAAGTAATTGTTGAAGGAAAAGAATTATATTAATCAACCATATGAATTTGGACTCTTAAAAACTAGGACAGAGATATTAATGTGTGTAATATTGAGTGGAATTTTTACAGGAAGAACCTAGTAAGTGTCATGCTTTAATTGTATAACCTTTATGAACTGTTTTTTTTTTTTAGATGTCTCAGAGCATGTCTTCAGTATCCTCAAGGCATTCTGAAAAGATAGCTATTAGAGAGTAAGTATTTTATTTATATTTTCTGCAATAAATTTTGCTCAACTGAATAATAATGAATTGTTAATGAAAGTGTATTGGAATGCCTTTAATCCTTCAAATCCAGGTTTACTGAGCTGAGTATTTTATATTCATTGGTATTGAAAAAGTTGATTTAAAAGCAAAGTTTTTCTAAATTATTATTTCTGGTAATATTAGAATTGAATTAGAAATCTTTCCTGTTCCAGCTTTAATTACCATATGCATAAATATTTCTCAAGTTTTTTTTATTCTAGTTCACTTTTCAGTTGGTGCCACCTCTTTCAAATCCCTCTTATCTCCTTAGTCTTTCTAAATTTGAGATTGGAGAGTCTTGGCTTTTTAAGTTACAATGTGTTGTTATTTTTATTTTTCAGACTTAGTTTTATTGCTATGCTAAAAATTTATAGTACACTGTTAAGTTTATCAAATAATAGTATTCCTGGACCAAATTACCCCATATTAATATTTTGGTTTTTGGTGTGGGCTGTTTAAAAAGGATGATCCCTGGAATAACAAAAGCATTGTTAGCAGCTCATGAATATTGACTAGTCAGTTTTCTATACCTGTCAGGGCTGATACAAAAATTGGTAAACAGGCCCTGACCAGGTGGCTCAGTTGGTTGGAATGTCATCCCGTGCACCAAAAGGTTGCAGGTTCCATCCCTGGTTGGGGCATATATGGGAAGCAACCGATTGATGTTTCTTTTCTCTCTCTTTCTATCTCTATCTCTCTCTCTCCCTTACTACTTCTCTCCCTTAAAAATAAAATCAATAAATGTATCTTCAGGTGAGACTTTAAAAAAATCAGTGAACTAAATATTCTTAAAAGACCCTTTAGTTTGTCTACAATAGATTTGTTGACTAAAGTTTTGGTTGTCAAATATTAGTGGTTACTAACCTTTACATAATTATTAGAATTTTATCTTTTTCTCAGTGATTTGAAAGAGTGGTTGGTATCTGACTTGACCTACCAGCTCTGTCAAATCAAATCAATTTATGGTCTTCGAAAGATTAGAGAGAGATGAACTTTTAAAGAAGAAAGAAGAAACTTCCTCAGAGAAGCCATATCTACTTTTTTAAAGTTACCTTCTGGTGTTTAGCCAAAGCAATACCTTCACATATTATTAGGTAGGCAACAGGTATTTGCGAGTAAACAATTAATGAATAAAAGACTTTGATCATTTAAAAGCTTCTCCAGAAATTTTGATGATTTATTAGGTGTAGGACCTGCTAAATTAAAATGCTTTCACAACTAAAGAATGAGAAAATAACTTTCAAGGACTGTTGATACTTTGAACATTTTTTAAAAAGACTAAACAGACACCACTTAAAGCATCTCTTTCTTGCACCCTTCTTTCAGTCCTTCACCCTAAAGTAGTAATTCCATTATTTAAACCTGGTTAACAACATGAACCTAGCTCAGTTAGCTTTTCTTTCAAATTGAAGAGCACTGTACTTAGAGACTGTAGAAATAGTATATAATAATTTCTTTGCTACTACAACTAAAAATGTTTGTTCCCTCTGAATTTGTGTTTTTTATTGTAAAATAAAAGGTTAGGATGTATATCTTCTTCATATGATTAAATGAACTACAGTGGAGTATTTTTTCCTCCCTTCTTTTGTATTCTTTAAACATTAGGTAGTATTACAAATTTTATTTTTAAAAATGCTTTAGATCTCTTACAGTCACTGACATCATTCTGTGAATAACCTCTATGTATGACCAGCATGCCCATTAGGTGCTGGGTAGAGTCAAAAATTACATATCATGTAAATGTGAAAATGAATATTGTATTGATGATATTTCTATATATAGTTGAACATTGCAGAATATATACTTAAAATTTTTAGGACAGGGTGAGAGTAACTTTTTAGGGCAATAAAATAACATTCCTTTATTCAGTTTTCAGGTGGGAGATTTGGTACTCATCATCCTAGATGAACGCCACGACAATTACGTGTTGTTTACTGTTAGTCCAACCTTATATTTTCTGCACTCAGAATCTTTGCCTGCCCTGGATCTCAAACCAGGTGAGGGTGGTAAGTGTCACATCCATAACTAAAATAATAAGACTGAAATAAAAAGAATATATTAAATATTTTCTCCCTGTCTAAATCTATCAGAATTAAATAACTAAGAAGGAACTCTGTTTAATCTGTTTGTTTTTAATATCTGTAATATCCAGAGTTTTTTTTCTGGATTCTATTGACAATTCCAAATCAATGTAATTAATGGGGTTGGGCAAAATATCTCATATCCTAGCAATAGCAGAATTGAATTGCCACAATACTTCTATAAATGCAACCTATTTAAGCTTACATGCTTATTTGTTTATAGCATTACCTTTTTATGGCAAATTATAAAATGTCTTTTCTGTCTTATTTATCATTAAGTGTTTCTACTTTATTTTTTATTAAATTTGTCAATACTTAAACTTTTGAAAAAGGCCAAATAAGCTTTGTTAAAATATTCTAAATTATAGTATGTATTATGTGTTCCTTAAAAATATTTACCAATTTTAAATAATTTGAGTTGTGCCGAAAGCTTTATTAATTATGAGATGCATCTATGGACCAGTGGGTCTAATGTACTGAACCATTTTCAGCAATCAGGTATAAATCTTACAAAATGATTTCTAGACTAATTTATAGTCCAGCCTAAAACCAGGCTCAAAATAAATAGCTCTTTGCTGCCACGAGCTGTTCCACCCCCCGCCTTTACCCAGTGCCTCTTTTTCTTCCTCAAAATAAGAGAAAGAAGATGAAGGGGCGGGGGTATGTTTCCAGTGACCTGCTATCAGTATTAAGAAACAGTTTTCTTTGCCAGCCCAATATAGTTATTAGTCCATTTGGAGAGGGAAAAGAATATACTTTTCTCCCTCTCACATTGATTTTTTTTTTTTTTTTAATGATGTATGATACTTGTCCTCAGGTGTAGCGCCTTCTATTCTCATTTGCAGTCCTAGTACAGGATTTTGTTCAACTTTTAGAAACCATTCTTTTTCTGTCTGGCATCCTACTGCTTGACTTCATTTCTCTTCCTGTCCATTCCTATTCTCTCATTTGTTTATATTTGAATTTTTTCTGTCCCCTAGAGTGAAAGAATATAAAATTTAAGATGAAATTGTGTTAGAACAAAGGTTTCAGATGCTGCAGTAGTTCTGCCTATGATTATAATTGATTGTTTCTGAATATATACTCATTAGTGGACCATGATTTTTATATTTTAAAAGCCTGTGGGAAAAGGTTAACTATTTAGAAGGAAAATTTTTCAGTGTCGGGCTCATGGAACAGTGGTTAAGTAATCATTTAATGAACAGTAGCATCAGGTAGGCTGGGTCTCTACTCATCTTCGTCCCCATCTGGTCCCAGAGGTAGACCGTGTAATTAGGTTAAAGTGGGCACATGGAGATGTAAACAGCACTAGAACAACAGTAGCAGGGGAAGGGATCCTCTCTTTATTTCCTATTAGTATTCAGTTTTTTTCAGTGCTTGGAAGATTTCCAAAAGAACAGAATTGATACCTTGGGATACTTCACCTAAATAGAGAAACAAGAATATATGTTTGTTTAGATTGCTGTTCCTATTTGGAATGATAATCTAGTCAAATACCAATTCCTTAAATAGTCCAGTGTCTCATGATTGCTCTGTTGTAGCTGTTGGTGGTGGTTACTTTTTTCTGTGATTGGTTTTTTTTGCATTCGTTTAAACTTTTTACTTGAAAATGATCTTTAAATTTACCAAAAAATATAGCATAAAAAGTATAGTCCAGAAACTCATATACCTTTACCCATGTTCACCGTCTGTTAACATTTTCCTCCATTTCTATTATCTCTTTATATGTCTAAATATAAAAATATATAAATATATGTATTGTGTGCACATTTTCATTTACAGAATCATATGAGGCTGTTATATTATGGTCTAAAATTTTCAATATGCATATCCTAAGGATAGGGAATGTTGAAATTTCAGAAACACTCACTGTATACTGTTAGAGATTCACAGTGCACATCATCATTTAAAAGGCTCTCACAAGTCTTGCAGAAAATAATTTATGTAACAATCTTAATTTATCATGGAAATCCATACCCTCCCTAATCCACCACTCCCCGCCTTTTTTTTTTTTTTTAAAGGAATACAGAGCAAGGGATACCAATTGGGGTAATGCTACCCTACCCCTGTACTGTTGCCCTGGAGATGGGTGGATTACTAGAATGTTTTTATGCCTGAAACAGTGGGACTCATTAGTCCTCATACATAAAACATAAGCATTTCATTTTAGAATGGCCCAGGGGCTTCTATCTATCATGTGGTAGTCTCTATGTATGTATATTTCATTTATATTTATCAATTTTGGCTAATCTTAGGAATCTCAAAGGCTTTAGCCTGAACAGATAATTTATTGGCCAAAGTACTTTTTTTTTAAAAAATATGTGGGGGGTTTTTCTGTCTCTCTCTCTCTTTTTTTTAAGATTTTATTTATTTTTAGAAGCCCCTTCTAGACTTGCTTTGCTGTTTACCACTTGTTAGTTATTTATTTTGCACCTACTCTGTTCACACAGACCTGCTAGACAATGGGGAGTACAGATGTGTGAAAGGTGCAGTTCCTACCCTTGAGCACTGGTGTTAAAAGCACTGCCTCTCAAAAATCAGTGCCTTTTCTTTGAACCTGGAAAATAAATTTTGTCCACATAACTTTGCTTTCAGAATGGGAAAGGTCATCTTTGTTAGTGCTTTCAGTAGATGGCACTCTTGAGCTAATTAGAATTCCTAGATTTATTTGTTTATGATTTTTACTTCCATTATTTGTATTTAATTTTGTTAGTTCTCTGATTTGACTTACCACCAATATTTAATGAGTAAATGAAGCCAAAATTAGTAGTTGAAAGGTAGAATGATTTCAGTGTTGCTTTTTAAATTGCTATGTATTTTTTGTGATTTCAGAGATTTTATAAGTCTTACATTTTTCTCACTCCTGGAAATGCATTAGTCTGTTTTGATTCCTGCAGTTATATATTTATGATGATTATACTGTACTTTTAAAAAGAAACTAATGATTTGATTCAATAGCTTCAGGTGCATCTAGAAGACCTTGGGTTCTTGGGAAAGTAATGGAAAAGGAATATTGTCAAGCCAAAAAGGTAAAAACTGTGTCATATGTTATAAACCTAGGAGTTATGTAGAAAATTCTTATACTACTTTATATAGAAATCTTTAATAAAGCTGTCCTTAACCTTTTTGCTTACTTTAGTTAGACCTTGCATTTAATGAGTGTGAATTCAAACCAGGAATTTTATAAGTATATATATATTTTTATCTTTAGATAGTAGAGGTAGATTACCAATAGTTCATCAATTTATATAGGAAAACAACTACAAGTTTCTATTCTATGACTGTTGGTATTAGTGTTTTGCCAAAAAAGAACACAACCTAACTGTTGATTAAAAGTGAATAAACAGCATTGATATTTTCTTTTTTCATATGCTACCCCCATTGAAGTAAAATATTTGATGGCTAAAAATACACCTGACTGTAATACCAGCAATACCAATGCTGACGTTACAATCAATGAAATCTGATGAGCATTTTTCCTAACTCACTGTAATTTTGAGCCCCTCTGTTCCAAAACTCTAATGGAACTTAAACTTTGCACTGTTGAGGCTACTTTGATACTTTAAAATAATAACTTACATCTCACTTTGTACTATATTCTTTGTACCGTATTCTCCTATCAGTATAAGTGGCTCAATATGGTTTTACCTGCTGAGACATAGATCTTGTATGGTTTCACAAAGAACCTGCCTCCCTCCCTCTAGTACTCTATAATTGAGTCATATGATATGGTTGTACCTGTATAATTTTCTTTCTTTTTTAGGCACAAAACAGATTTAAAGTTCCTTTGGGGACAAAGTTTTACAGAGTGAAAGCTGTGTCATGGAATAAGAAAGTATAACTTATGGAAGAAAATGACATTTTCCTGATTTGTCCTACAGTGTTCATTCATCACTCCAAAAACAGCAGGCCATCTTTTTATACAAAAGTCAACGTGACAATATGCTTCATTGGTGTACATCATTTACTTTTTAACTGGCAACACTTTAGGAACAGGAAATTCATCAAGACCCTTGGCTGAATTAAAATGGTTTTGTTTTTGTTTTTACCCACATAACTCTAGAAGTGCGGACCAAACTAGTTCATTTTCTCAAAGGGCGTACCTTGTGCATTGTGGCTTATGATTAGCCATATTAATTGCCTGATACATATACATTAGCTTGAACTTAGATGTTAAATGTTAGTTATTACCAGCATTTGTCCTTTTGTGAAATCAATATCAAAAAACTTGCACTCTTTAACACATTCTTTATAAACTGTATAAGTGCTTCAAAACTAAAGAAAGAGGAGTGTTATTGCATGCAGATAATCATAACTTTGAGTTTGCTTCTGTAGATTACTAAAGCAAATTGTTTCATTTATTTTTTTAAATGCCCTTTGATGTTTCAAAACAAAAAGAAACTCATTTGATTGATTGATTTTTCAGATCAGCCATAATTAGCAGTCTTTAAAAGCACTTTCCACAGATTGGTCACATGGGTTCTAAAGGGAAGAGTGTGCTTTTGACATTTTCAAATGCAGCACTGAAGCCTTCCCAACGTCTTTATTATTCTGTTTGGAATAATTATATTGGTGGAATTAAAATTCATGATTCAGTTTCAGGAAAAAAAATTTCATTGTACATTAACCATTTAGAGGTCATTTAAATAACAAAATATTGTAAAAGACATGTAGAATTTTAAAACAATAAAGATTTGAACCTGTATATGTGTGTGCCTTTTAAGACAGATACATTTTTAATATATTTGAGTGGTTGCTGGGATGTGGGAAAAACTTGTTCTGTATTATATTAAAAAAAACGTTTATTACAAAAATGTTCTTTAATTATATACTATGTAACAGGGTAAAACAGTGTTATGTAGAATAGAATTGTGTAAACTAGATCTTTAGACATCTTGCTGTGGAGCAAAAGTATTTAAATTAGTTGAATTGGATGAGGTTTGTTGCTAGAGAACAATAAAAAGATTTTTTTCCAGAAAATATTTAATTTCTTCATAAAAATAAGTTAAATATTTTTTTAAATATGTATGTCTAATAGTACAGAAAATGGAATAAACACCATAGTGTATAGACAACTTGAATTTGACAAGATATTAATGAATAAATGAACAAATGACTTCACACGTTTCTATTCAATCCTTCCATGACATCTTAATGCAGAGAATACCAAAGCAATAAATTACTTTATATACACAGTGTTTTTTTTTTAAAGCAGATTTGATCAGGTCTAAATGAATCTGCCAGGTGAGCCATATTTACTTAATCAGTGCCCTTCAAATTTAATATGTGGTCATTGTTGATTTGTAGTGGGCTGACACATGACATCAAATTCATCGTCTCAATGTTGCTCTTTAATGCTGTTGCTTATAGTTTTTCTTACATCCATCTTGTCAATGTTCATATATATGTTTATAAAGCAAAAAGGAAATGCAGTCTTCTTTGTTAAAAAGAAGAACAAATGTGAAACCTGGCCTTGGCTGAGTAGCTCAGTTAAGTAAGGGTGTCGTCCCAATACACCAAGGTTTTGGGTTTGATTCCCCGTCAGGGCACATACAAAAATCAGCCAATGAATGTATAAATAAGCGGGAAAACAAATCAGTGTTTCTCTTTCTCTCCCCAATCTCCCTCTCTAAAATCAATAAATAAAAAGAAATTAAAACAAAGAAAAATGAAACCTGAAAATAAAAACTCGCCGATTGTATTCTTACCTTTGGGTGGTTAAGGAAAGTACTGTGAACTTTGGCATCTCAATGCTTGCATTCCAGATCTAGAATAACTTAACTTCAGGCAAGTTGCATAAACTCTGAACCTGGTTTTCTCATGTATAAAATGGTATAATAATAGGACCAAACTCAGGGTTATTTTGAAGATTAAGTGATAAAAATTATAAAGCTAAAGTGATTTGAACAATTTCAAAAAAGCAGATTACTCAGTAAACATTAGCTCTTGTGAAGATTCTAAAAATGTGTGAATTCACTATTCAAATTCTAATATAGCTTTCTTTGTTACAAGAATGAATATTTAAATCATGTTTCACTTCAAGTAAACTTTAGGTATGTGTAAATTGTGTGAATAGTTATATTTATTTTGGCAAGGGTGCCTGGATGTACTAAGAACAGAGTGAACAAAAAAATATTTAAAATTTTTATTTCTATGTATTTTAAAAATTATCAAAAAAAAAAATTAGTATGTCCCTAAGCCCCTGTCACATTTCCCAGTTTTGCCATCTAGAGGTGGTTTTTACTTTTTTATCCATTTTTATCTTACATTCCAAATTATATGACTTTACTGCTGTTTCTTTTTTTTTTTTTTTAATTTTATTTATTTATTTATTTTTAGAGAGAGGAGATGGGAGGGAGAAAGAGAGGGAGAAACAGCAATGTATGGTTGCCTCTCACATGTCCCTCAGCCGGGACCTGGCCTGCAACCCAGGCATGTGCCCTGACCGGGAATCAAACCGGGACCGTCTGGTTCCCAGCCCGCGCTCAATCCACTGAGCTACACGAGCCAGGGCTTTACTGCTGTTTCTTGATATATCAATTTATATTATTGATGTACTTTTTTATGTGATATGAAGATTTAATTATTTCTTAAGAACTTTCCCTGCTTCTGTCTTACTGTTGCTTTCTAGTTGGTTCATTAGCATTTACATTATCTTGTCTACTAAACCAAGTCCTGAACTATGAATACATTTCCTTTCTTGTACAATTCATAGTCTTTATTTGAAGCTTTTCTGGTTTGCATTGTGTGTGTCCTATTATGCAGTTACCTTAGCTTTAATCTTTTCAAATGTTTCTTCACATTTTATTCTGTGAAGTCACATTTTTCTCAGAGACTTCATCTTGGAAACAGCTGACCTGCTTCAAAGTGATCTGGTTGCTAAGTCTAATATACCGTATTCTACGAATATGAAGTAACGTTAACATTTTTTGTTAGAAAGCCATTGTTTATTGGGCTCTTGCTGGAGCTTATGATTAAGTTACTTTCTAGGAAAGAAACATTAGGAAATTTTTTTTCTGAATTTGCAAGTAGGCTCACACTTGACAGGTTAACTGGATACTGAATTTTTCAGAAATTTCTCCATTGTTTTTTACTTTGCAAGTTATTATTCTGAAAACTAGTGCCATTCCATTTGTGTCCTATTATAGATTTTATATATTTTTACCCTACTCCTGTGTTCCCCTGAAATTTAGAGGAGCTTCTTAGACCCAGAACTCTTAAAATGGTATGATAATGTCTTGAAGTTTCTAATCTCCTTTCTTGCTGTTAGTTGATCAGTGCACCTTTTCAACCTAAGGATTCATGTTCTACACCAGTCTGGGGAGTTTTAAAATTTTTTGTTTACTCTTCAGATGTTTGCTAAACCTTTTACATCTCTATTTCCCTTGTATTTTGATTTCCTATTTTCTATCTGATTGATAAACTAATATTTTCTGAGAGTTTTCTCACTGTTTCCTTTAAACCATGTCATTGAAATTTTATGTTGGCAGTTACAGTTTTAACTTCCAAGAGTGCTGGTTACCTTTCATGATAGGATCCGTTATCTTATACTGTCTCTCTGAAAATACAATTTTTCTATAGTTTCATTTCCTCTTGTCTCCAAGAAATTTTTTCTTACTAATTTTTTTGTGTCAAAATATGTATGCTTATTTTTAACCTACTTTTTAAACATACCACAACATTTATGTCACATGCTTTTAAATGTCTGTGTAACAGTAAGATCCTCCATCATATGAATGCATCATAATATTTTTTTAACTTAATTGTTGATGCTAGTACAAATGACTCCATTTTTCGCCCCCGTTGCCCACCCTTACCCAGTCCCCAAACCCCCTTCCCTCTGGCCATCGCTGCACTGCTATCTGTGTGTCATGCATGTGTGTTCTGTAGCTAAACCTTTCACCTTTTTTCATCCAGTGCTGCCCCACTATTTTGTTTTTGTTTCATGTAGGAAGTATTCCTGAATATCTGGTGTTCTTTGTTTACCCCCTCAGATTCAAGAGTATGGCATTAAAAAGGTGATGGCCAACTTTGTTTTAAAATCCTTCCTTTCACCTCTATCTGGAAAATAGAAAAAAAATTTTAAACTTTATGAAATCTTAGAAATCATCTGGCCTGCTCCGTTTTGTTTTTATTTTAAAGTGAACAATTAATTATTTTATTTCTTTGGATATATATACTGAATGTTCATAGTCCATATGAATTTTAAGATTTACACTTTAGTCTTCCAATTTATAAACATGGTATCTTTCCATTTATTTATATCCCCTTTAATTTCCTTCAGAAATGTTTTGTAGTCTTCAATAAAAGTGAAAATGAGCATCCTTGTGTTGTTCCTGCTCTTGGAGGAGAAACCCTTTCTGATGCAGACACCAGCCAGCATTGTCCTTAGCGTTGTGGATGGGACGAGACAAATGAACATGGACTTCCAAGTCCTGTGGAGAAAAAGGGACAGCACACCCACTCTCTCAAGAGGAGAGCACCCCAACCCTTGACAGGCTTTTACTGACTTTCTAATAGCGTACATCAAAGAAGGTTTTCATTCATTATCCTTAGGTTTGCTTTAGGTAATTACTTTTTACACATAGCAATGGAAAGGATGTTACAGATTACTTCTTACAGATTAACAGGGAAAAATATTGCAAATGCAAAAGAATGATAAGAGTAATCGGTCTGGTTACACTTCAATCCTTGGGAGAATTCGCACAGATTTCAGGAAGTTACTTTAAAGAAAGCAGTAAGCATTTGCTGCCCCGACTCAGGGTAAGAGAGTTTTAGCAAGAGCAAGTCACAAAACAGCCTAGGTATAATGCAGGCCTGATTTCCCACAGGAGAACTGAACCATGGGTTTCGTGTCCTGCCTGCCACCACGTGCTCATGGGCTTTCCCATAGGGCTGAGCTACATTTGCCATTCCACGTGGATAGGTTCCCTATACCTTCCAGTCGTTCATCATGGTCTATGGTACTTACTGTGGAGTTTTCACTTATGGCCTTTACTTCCCTTCAATTTCTAGTTTATTGGGTGTTGACTTTGATGATTGCTGAAGTGGTGGCCTTTTTTGTTTTAAAATGTTTTTCTGCATATGTGTTTAACAAAGTACGATCTTAAAAATTATGTGGGTTTCTTATAAAACTTTTCAGAGTTCTCTACATGCTCTTTAAAAGTTAAATCAAAATTACACAGACCCATCTGAAATGGTATAGAGCTGTGGGAAAACCCTTCAGATTGTTAAGAAGCACTTTGTCTAGCTAAGAGAGTTTACCAGGTACCACCTGAAGCCTTAAATTAAGGCATACCCAACCTTGATTTGACCATGTCCCTGAAGCCATTTCATTGAGAATCTTCAGATTGCTGGAGATACTGGGCCAACCCTACTGGTCCTGAGTCCTCTATTTTTGCTAAATCCTTGTTAATTCATCTGTTTTATGATGCCTCAGTATAGGCAGCTTAAATAAAGCAATTGACTATTTGAACATTTCTTGGAAACTCAACTAGGAGCACACATTTGTTTGTTTTGCCAAGCATTTTGGTACTGCACGTCCTCATCTTCCCAGCTTCCAATAGTAGGTAGTTTTCTTTTCTAATCTTCACAGAGTTTGTTAGCTGTTCTAGCCGTGGTCAGACAGTCCCAAATGTTCTAGGTTTTTGTTATGTCAGTACCTCACTCCTGGTACCAGTTTCTGTATCAAATGACATGTGACTGGTCATTCCAGACTGTGGCTTAAAATAACATCTGCTTGCAAGACTGCAGTCATCTGTTGACTCAATTTGGGCTGGATGTTCCATAATGCCTTCACTCAGGTGTCTGGGGGTTGGTTAGGGCTGTTATCAGGGGTGCCTTGTTACCTTCTGTGGCTCTGTCAAAATTCCTGGGTTTTTAAAAAATGGTGGCAGTAGCATTCCTAGAAGTGGCAGTGAAAAGCAGAAGCCTAGGTGTCAAATTGGTCAAACTAAGTCACAGAGCCAACCAAGATTCAAACTGTAGAAGGAGTAGCTGCAAAAAAAATTCTTTTGTAAACCACCATGCTTTTTTTGGGTTAGGTTTAGAATAGCTATTGCCCCTTAATATTTAGATACAGATATCCTTGAAGATTTAAAGCAGAAGTAATTTAATGACACCTAAAGTCAGAAAACTAATGTTTAATTTTCATAGTTTCACCTATTTTACTTAAGCAACTAGTGATAACTGGGAAGCAGTTAAAAATATTAGTGTTCCCTATTTGATAGTGTTTGTTTAGTTATACTATTAGAATATAAACAAGCCATCTGTGACCAGTTTTAAAAAGTACTTTGTATAACTTTGTAATCTTTATGGGTAAGACGGAAATTCTTGCAAACAATTCTTAATGTGGTAATGAGACTATACAGTCAGATGTAAGCTGTATAGTTTACCTCCTTAGGTGTCTAAGACTTGGAGACTATTTAGACTGAGCTTTACCAGTTTCTTTCTTTCCCCTCTTATAATAAATAAGGCCCAGTAGCCATATAAGTACTAATATTAGTGGGAGTAGGTGGCAAGCCTCAACATAACAAAATTCAAATTATCCTCCATGTACTGATATAATCAAAGCAATAATAGGATGCATGTGTCACATAAGAATATACCTACGGAACCCTGGCTGGTGTAGCTCAGTGGATTGAGCATGGGCTGGGAACCAGAGGGTCCTGGTTTGATTCCCTGTCAGGGTTGCGGGCCAGGTCCCCAGTGAGGGCCATGTGAGAGGCAACCATACATTGCTGTTTCTCTCCCTCTCTGTCTCCCTCCCTTCCCCTCTCTCTAAGATAAATAAATAAAATCTAAAAAAAAAAAAAAGAATATACTATGGGTGTGTGCATCTTTAGTGTCCATGTCCCATTAAAATGTGTCATTAAACCATTTTAACAGATGTCACCCATTCTTTTTCTGGGTGCTGGGCCTGCTAAAGGCAGGAATCCCTTCATCCTAACTTAACTGTCATAATAGTTCAGTGTTGGCAGTTTAGGAATTTCCAATACTCATGGCTTTCAGGGGCCATTTTAGCATGTAGTCTATGTTGCTTCAGAAAGATCTCTCCAGTTCTGTGTAATCTGACAGAAAAGATGCTTCTGACAGTCTAATTCCAAATTGATGTTGTAATACCCTTTCCTTAGACTTGTTTAGAAATGCCACCAATTAATTCCTCTACTAGTCAGAGGAGTAACGTATTTGGTGAATAGTTCATGTAGGTGTTACTTGTAATCTCTTTGTAATTCTGTTCCACTAGTGGATGTCTATTTAACCAGCTCAGGCTTCTGAGATGAATTGCTTGATTTCTTAAAGAATGAGTTCTTAAATTTAACTCCTACAGAAGTGTAAGGCCTAATCTCAAGCCTATCCGATGCCTGAACTCTCTCAGCAATTGCAGTCATATTCATGTATTACAAGCTTATCTCTTCTTCCAACCTGTTTGAGAAGTATTTCTGGGTATGTCACTATATATGGAGGCATTATTTTTAAAACAGGCAATACTTGGTCTAGTAAAAATGTATACTTTTCTGTTTTTATGCTACTGCATTCTTAATCAGGTCCTTTTTTAAAAATAACAAATTTTTATTAATATTCCTCAAATTATCCTGCAGTATTGAAAAATACAAGGAAGCATGAGGGCTCTTCTTACTAAAACTTAGCACTGAAAATGTGCATAATATAAAATTTTAAGATGCCTTACAAATAATAGTATCATTATATAATGAGTAAGAGCATTAAAAAATGCTGCTGCATACGAGACTTCGCAACTGAATCTGATATTTCCATGGTAATCTGGAGTGCCAGACAGAGGTCGTGTTCCAACTTTGGTGCCTGATATTTCCTGAAGCACCTCCACATTAACCAGTGATGCCTACGAACAATTGTGCACTCTTAAAAACATTAGAGAAGCTTTTCAAACAATGAAGTTTTTAGTTTATTGAAAAACTAACCAGCCTTTTATGTTATCCATAATCAGAATATTCACAGTTGAGATAGTTGAAATCTCACATCAGCTAATTGATAATTCCTTGCTCAGAACATATACACTGTAAATTGTTACTTAAATCATTACATTTTTATAAGCATGACAGTGCTGCTGTCTTCAAAATATCCTGACTCAAACTGTTTCCTAAAAGATAAAGATCATGAATCAGTAGCACGAGTTTTTCCGTGTTGACATGAAGGCAGGCCATGTCACAGGGCGTGCGGTTCTGGCATAAACCAGAATGCATGCTCATTTCTGATGAGTAACATAGTTGCCAAGGGTGTGTAGTATAGTAATTGATGAATTCTTGTCCTCAAAAAGAATGATCACAAGTCTGTCTGGTGAGGTAGAAATTGGAGCAGGGTTGTCCAGTGGCCAAAGTTGTCCAGCTGTGTGGTCTTATTTAGGGACGTTCCTTCTCAATGCTACTCACACACTGACACATCCTTCCCCCAGCACACTTTCCTAGCTTTTTCCTCTCAGCCCCCTTCAGTTAATGCTGCCTTTTCAATCCTCAAGTGTTAGCTTTTTAAATTTTTAAAATTATACGTGACATGAAATATTAGTTTCATGTACTGCATAGGGATTAGACATTTATACCCCTTGTGAAGTGATCGCTGTGGTAAATCCAGGAAGCATCTGTCAATATACATAGTATATTATTGACTACATTCCCAATGCTGTACCTTGCATCCCTATGACTTATAATCATCAGTGTGTACTTCTTAGCCCCTTCGTCTTTACCACTCATCCCCCCATCAATTTATTGTCCCCTCTGGCAACCATCAGTTTATTGTCTATGAGTTTGTTTCTGTTTTGTTTCTTAGGTTCCACACGTAAGTAAAATCATATGGTATTTGTTTTTCTCTGACATTTCTGCAGCATATAATACCCTCTAGGTCTATCCATGCTGTAGGAAATGGCAGGATTTTACTCTTCTTTATGGTTGACTAACATTCCATTGTATATATGTACCATCTCTGTTTTATTCACTCATCTATCAGTGACCTCGTATGCGGCTTCCATATCTTTGCTATTGTAAATAACACTTCAGTGAACATAGGGATGCATATATATTTTTTAAATTAGTGTTTTCTATTTCTTCAGATAAATACCCAGAATTAGAGATTGCTGGGTCTAATGGTTGCTATATTTTTAATGTTTGAGGAATCTCCATAATATTTTATAGTCCCATCAACAGGGCATGATGGTTTCCTTTTCTCCACAGGTTTTAGCTTTTTTTTTGGTGGGGGTTCTTTTCTTAACTTTTATAATTTTTAATTGTTTTGATTTTTTTAAGTTAAATTGCATTCTATCATGTCTCCTTTAGACTATAGCCAAATTCATGTTGTTTTGGTTGAACTACTCATTGTTTTAAAACTCCAGCCACACATCCACAGCCTCTAGGATGATTTCTTCAGATGAATATAGAATTATTTCTTTAAACTTTTCCAATTTTTACTCATTTTCTGGAAGAAGCCCGATTCCCTCCCTCCGTGTGTTCTCTCTAGTGTTTATTAGAATAAGCCAACCCAGAATTGGAAATGTGTAAATCTTGAAAATTTCAATGCTTTCAACACACTAAAATACCTGCTCAATGCTCACTACTAACTTATTTCTTTTTCTTTTTTTAAGATTTTATTTATTTATTTTTATAAGGGGGGAGGGAAAAGAGAGTGAGAAACATCAATGTGTGGTTGCCTCTTGCATGGCCCCAACTGGGGACCTGGCCTGCAACCCAGGCATGTGCCTTGACTGGGAATCAGTGACCCTTTGGTTCACAGGCCTGCGCTCAATCCACTGAGCCACACCAGCCAGGGCAGCAACACTTCTAATTCTTTTAATTATAAAACTTGTCACTAAAATTTATGATTAGAATGAAGTTCAGAAATTCTCCTTAAGTAATATCTGACAGCAAATGAATCTGTGTAATTATTTGATTCACAGATTCATGTAACAGTGAAATTCAAAAGTGTTATTTTGGTTAGAAGGGCCAAAGCAAAATGCCTCTTATTGCATGTGTAGCATTTACTTAAAAAGCTGCAATTGCAAAATGGAAGATGGCTAACATTGTAGAACATTTATTCTTTAAAATTACTTTGCAATATTCTTGTTAAAGTTTTTTAAAGTATATTTTATTGATTATGCCATTACAATTTTCCCAATTTTCCCCCTTTATCCCCCCTCCACCCCCCAAACCTCCACCATCCCCCCCTTAGTTCATGTCCATGGGCTGTACATATAAGTTCTTTTGAGTTCTCTGTTTCCTATACCATTTTTGACCTCTCCCTGTCTATTTTATGCTTCCACCAATTATGCTGCTTCTTCCCTGTACCTTTTACCCCC